>RJWM01000414.1:0-222932 GCA_004363535.1 Dasyprocta punctata | reverse complement strand
GGCTGGCACGTGAGGAGCTGCCGGGAAGTGGTTGGCAGTCCCCCGTGCGGCGTGTGGCCTTGGCGACTCCTGGTCCTCGATCGCTCTTCCTGGCGCCCCAGAGCCATCACCCTGAGGGCGCCCTGTGATGCTGTGCTGTCCCTGCGCTGAGGCACCAGACACAGACCTGTGCTGCAGAGGGTCATGGTCACGTGGGCTGTGTGGGGCCTGGGGCCATGTGGGTGGCCATGGTGAGAGTCTCGGGGCCGAGATCGTGGAGTGCGTGGCTCCGCGGAGCACTCTGCAGCAGGGCCCTGTTGAGAGCGGCAGAGGTGGGCAGGCAGGGTTGCTGTGCCGCAAGCCCAGCCTGGGCAGTGGGGCCACGGTTTGCCGCCCTGCGTGTTGCTGGAGACCGGAAGACAGGAAGGCCGCTGGGGGGAAGCCTGGGGCTGGCTCTTGGATCTGGATGCAGACGGCGGGGACGGACGGAGGTGGCAGCGACTTGGGAGTCGGGGCTGGTCACAGGTTTCGAAGAAAGAATAGCTCCACACTGGGAAGCTGTGCTTAATTTTAGACGTGAGTGGGAGAGCTCAGGGAGCTGTGGACAGCGTGAGTCCCGGGGAGGTGACCAGCACGCGGGCGCATGCGCACGGCGCATGGAGAGCTGAGGCCAAGGCAGCGACTTCCCATGTTGAAGAGAAACATGAACTCCGTGTAAACTTTGGCAGAGGATTTAAATAAACAGGTGACTCAGATGAAAAGAAACCCAGATGTTTGATAAACAGAACCCCAGGGGCCCGGCCCCCGCCCCTGGCTGGACAGTGGCCTGCACCCAGAGTGACTGGGCCAGGAGAGCTCGTCCAGCGGCCCCCGCCTGGAGTCCTGCATTCTTGTCCTCTTCCGCTCCGGCCTTCGTGCCGCTGGACTGCATGCCGAAGACTGCTGGTCCTCCCCGGAGGGCTCCGCAGAGTTTTCCCTCTTGTCTCTGATCTGATTCGGAGTCCGAGCAGATGACCAGGCCAGCTTCCCCGGGGACCCTGCGGACCCGAGGGCCCGGCCTCCGGAGCAGACGAGCCACCCCTGCCAGTGCGGCCGCGTTTCCTTGACGGTGAGCCCAGATCCTGAGCGGATGACCAGGCCAGCTTCCCCAGGGACCCTGAGGACCCTAGGGCCCGGCCTCTAGAGCAGACGAGCCTCCCCTGCCCGTGCGGCCGCGTTTCCTTGACAGTGAGCCCAGATCCCAAGCAGAGCCGTCGTCCCAAGCTCACATAGAACTGCCGGCTCCTGGCTCCAAATGATACCCCGGCACCCCTGCACCCGCACTGGCCCTCCGGGGGTCTAGCAGCGCCGTCCTCAGAGGTCCCGGGTCCAGAGGCCCTCTCGGACTGGTTCTGGCTGTTTTGGAGGTGAAGTTTTAACTCCAGGGGCCCGGCCCTTGGGACAGGACCCGAGGACACTGTGCCCTTGGAAGTGGCCCCCAGCGGCTGGTGCTGGGCTCTGCAGGGACAAGGTGCTACCGATGGCTGGGCTCAGGTTGGAACTCCCCTGTGCCTGAGCTCATGGGGCCAAGCCTGCCCTCTGGCGGGCTGCCATTCTGCCACCACCTGGGGTGTGGGCTGGGGGTGGCACCCTGTGCCAGGCGTAGCAGCATCCAGGTGAAGGTGCACCGAGGGGCGTGGCCCAGCCTGGGTCTTCCCAACCCTGCCGCTTGCCCTGGCGTCCGCTCCTCCTGCCGTCCTCTCTGACCAGCACCCCACCCATGGGCCCTACCTGCCGTGGGGTCCGCCTGGTACGAGGGCTCCTCTGCTTCCCCTCTGCAGCAGTCACCTCCGAGGGGAGGATCACAGCCTGGCCAGACTGAGCTGGGTGCCCCCCTGGAAGGTCCAGCCCGTGGCACCCACTCTGTGTGGGGTTTGGGGACGGCCCGAATGCTGGCCTCTGGCCTCTGGTGCTTGGGCCCCAGCGTCTGTGCAGCAGGTCTGTGTCTGGGGCACACGTCCTGGTTCTTCGCCTTTGGCTGCAGCGTGCTTCACTGGGCTGGCCGCCCTCAGATGCCGCCCGGCCTCACCCCGCCTCTGTGTGTGCCCCAGGCCTGCACCCGTAGGGGACCTGCTCCCCAGCGCATGCTCAGCTGTGCCTGGACAGCGCGCCCCTCAGCTGCAGCGTCACCGGGCCCATGCGCCTGTTTCTCCGAGCTCATCCCTGGGGACCTGTGTCACTCACGGCTGCACCCTCAGCTGTCCCACAGAGGACCTTCCACTCATCTGTCCCCTGGTGGCTCGTTGGGTGGTGTCCAGCTCTGCTGCCACCAGCAGCACTCACACTGTCTCCACGGCAGCCCCAGCGGTCTGCATGGCTCCTCGGGGGCCTGAGGCTGCCAGGCCGGGCCACGTGGATGCGACACATGTCCCCCGGCACAGGACCTGCAGTGCACCCCCACCCCGGGACGCCCCACACTCCTGGACTTGGCAGTGGGCTGTGGGGAGGTGACCCCATCCCACCCGAGGGTGACGGAGACCACGGTGCTCAGGACAGGAGGTGACCGCAGCAGGCGTGCGGAGTAAGCACAGAGCACCTGGCGGCCTCGCGTGCGGCCGCTGCAGCTCTGCCCAGCATGTGGGTGTGGAGGCCTCCCCAGTCCGTCTGAGGACGGGTCTTGGTGCCGTGGAGCTGCGCTGCCCGAGCGGCGTGGCCTGGGCAGACACCAAGGGAGATCAGTCAGCGTCTCTGAGTCTAGGTGCGAGGCGCAGGCGCCCCCATTGCGTTCTGGACCGGCGCGCGGATGGCCAGTGCACGTCTGTGCAGTCCGGCCCCGGGGAATGTCAGGCAGTCGTGGAATGTGTCCGTCAAAGCGCGGCGGCATTGCTGACGTCATCCTGCGGCCCGGCAGCTCCCCCACGTCCTCAGGGGTTGAGTCTGCAGCCCCACCGTGTAAGGACGCTGCGATTGGACTGGGGCCGCCCCGGTGACCCTTCTTCTACCTTGATCACCTCTAACATCTGATGGCGGCTTGTTTATTTTTTCATTAATTTTACTGGTACACTTCAGGTATACAGGGTGAGCACTTTCATCATGGGGAATTTGTACGTATACAAAATGTATCTTGATTCTTCTTTTTCCAATCCCCTGTCCTCCCTACAGGTCCTTTTCTCCTCTCTTGTTTTTATTTATTTTTCTTTTTTTCCTTTCTTTCGTTCAACAGGGTCTCACTCTGTACTTCAGGCTGGTCTTAAACTCACGATGTAGCTCGGAGTTCTGCCAGCCCTCGAGAGGCTGGGATCACGGGTGTGCTTCACCACGCGTGGTTCTGTCCCTCCTCATTTACAAAAGCTTTATTTCCATTTTTTCCTTTTAGTCTCATTTTATCCGTTTCCTCTCCCCACTTCCTTATTCCCCTTCACATTTGAATATTTTCTTCCTGTTTCTCAATTTCTGTTACACATTTTGATCCTTATTTACTTTCTCAGTTTCTCACAAGAGAGAAACAGTGTAATATTTATATGTGTCCAATTTATTTCACTTTAAGAGTGTGGTTTCAAGGTGCATCCATTTACCTAGAAATGTCTTGAGCTTATCCTTTATGTCAGAGTAATACTTGATAGTTTTAAAAACCCATATCATCCTTATCCGTTTACTGGTTGATGAGCATCTGGGCTGTTTCCAAGATTTAGCTATTACAGACTGTGCTGCCATAAACATGGGTGTGCGCATATTGCTATGGTACAATGCTTTTAATTCTTCCAGGAAGACACCCAGAAGGGGAGTAGCTGGGTCAAATGGGACGTCTAATCCTAGTTTTTTGAGGAATCTCCACACCGATTTCCATAGTGGTTGCACCAGTCTATACTCCCACCAGCAGTGGAGAAGGGTCCTTTTTTCCTCCACAGCCCCACCAGTATTTATTATTGGTTGATTTCTTGATAACAGCAGTTCTTTCTGGGGTGAGAGAGAATCTCAGCATTGTTTTAATTTGCATTTCTCAAACGATCAGTGTTGTTGAACGTTTTTCATATATTTGCCATTTTTGCTTCATCTGAGAAGCGTCTATTTGAGATGCCCATTTTTGGATTGTGTCTTTAAATTTGAGTGGGGAGTCTGGTGGTTTTGAGCTCGTGTATTCTGAATGTTAGCCCTCTGAGGAACAGCTGGCAAAATTTTTTCCCACTGCTTGCGTTGTATCTTCACTCTGTTGGTGATTTCTTTTGCTGTTTAAAACCTTTGTAATATAATGAGATCCCGGTTGTTAATTTTTTGTAAGACTTCCTTGCCATTGGAATTTTGGTCATGAGAGGGCCTGGGATACAGCTCAGGGCACAGCGCCTGCCTGGCAAGGGCAGAGCCTTGAGTTGAATTCCCAGTACAAAAAACCAAAACAACAAACCCACACCGACAGGTCTTTGCCTATACTCTGTCTTTAGGAATTTTACCTAGTCTGTCTTCCAGCAGATTTTGTGTTTTAATATTCAGATCTGTGATCCGTTTTGATTTAGCTTAGTGCAGTGAGAGATACGCATCTAGTTTTAATCTTCGGCACGTGGAAAGCCAGGTTTCCCAGCGCTGCTTATTAAAAGGCTGTTGCCTGTTGTGGTAGCACACACCTGTCATCCCAGCACTTGGAGGCTGAGGCGGGAGGATCACCCTGAGTTCAAGGCCAGCCTGTGCTATATATATAGCTCTCTTACACACACACACACACACACACACACACACACGAGATTGTCTTTCTTCCAGTGAAGGTGTTTGGCCCCTTTGTCAAAGATAAGGTGGCTGGGTGTATTTGTAGTTGTTTCTGCATTTTCTAATCTGTTCCACTGATCCTCAGATCTGTTTATTTATTTTTTTTTGCCAGTGCCATGTTGTTTTTATCACAGTAGCTTTGTAGTATAATTTCCAGTCAGGGATTGCAATGCCCCCTATCTTGCCTTTGTTGCCCAGAATTCTCTTTGCTATTCTAGGTCTCTTCGGGTTCCAAGTGAATTTTAGAATGATTTTCTCTTAATTCTGTGACATACATTCTATTGGTATTTTGATTGGGATTGCATTAAATCTGTATAACAATTTTGGAAGTATGGCCATTTTTACTATATTGGTTCTTTCTAACCAAGAGCAAGGGATGTCTTTCTATTTTCTGATTTCCTCCCGTCTCCTTTTTTGTTAGATTGATTCCTATGTGTTTCATTTTTCTTTATGCTACTGTGAGAGGTGTTGTTCCCCTGATTTCTCACTAAGTGAGTTTGTTATTCATGTACAGGAAGACTATTGATTTTTGAGTGTTGACTTTGTATTCAACTATATTACTGGATTTGGTTATTAAATCTACAGGTCATTTGGTGGAGTTTTGGGGGGTTTTCTGTATAGAGTATCTTGTCATCCGTAAATAATGATAATTTAACTTTTCCCTTTCCTGTCCTTATTTCTTTTCCTTGTCTATTTTCTCTGGATAATGTTTCCAGAACTATACTGGATAGGAGTGGTGATATTGGGCATCTTTGTCTTGTTCCGATTTTAGAGTGAAAATTTTCAGTTTTTGTCTGCTTAGTATGATGGTGGCTCTTGGTTTGTCATAGATGGCTTTTATCAGATTGAGATAAAGGCCATCTATTCCAATTTTCTGTAGAGTTTTAATCACGAATGAGTGTTTGACTTTGCCAAAAGCGCTTCTGCACGCATTGAGATGATCCTACAGTTTTTGTCCCTGGCTGTTAACGTGGTGTGTTTCGTTTGTTGGCCAGTACAGGTCGAACCGTCCCTGCTCCCTGGGGTGAACCTAACTTGTTTGTGCTGTGCAGCCTTCTGGATGAATTGCTCCTTCTGTCAGTTCTTCTTGAGGACTTCTGTATCTGTTCATTAATGACATTGTCCGCAAGTTCTCTTTTTTGGTTGGATCCTTCTCTGGTTTTGGTGTGCAGGTAATACTTCCAGGAATGAGTTTGGGAGTATTTCTTCCCTTTCAGTTTCATTAAAGAGTTTGAGGTGTATTGATGTTAAATCTTCTCTAAATTTCGTGTAGAATTTAGCAGTGAATCCGTCAGGACCTCGGCTTTCCTTCGTTGATAGGTTTTTAATTACATCTTTAGTTTTGTTGACTGATACTGGGTTACTTAAAATTTTTATATGGTCTTCATTCAGTTGTGATAATTTATGTATATTTAGGAATTTATCCATTTCTTCTGTGTGGGTATTGGTGATCTTCTGGATTTCCATGGGATCTGTTACGATTTCACCCTTTTCATTGCTGATTGCATGGATTTGAGTCGTCTTTTCTTGGTAAGATTGGCAAAGGGTTTGCCAGTTTCATTTAATCTTTCAAAAAACCAACTCTGATTCACTGATTCTTTATATTATTTTCTTAGTTTTAGTTGCATTAATTTCTACTCTGATCTCTGTAATATCCTCCTTTATCACAAACTGATCAGGCCCACAACCTCCTAAATGAGTGGATGGTGAAGGCTTAAGTGAAAGAGAAAAGTTGTATGATTTTAGGGCTCCAGAAGGATCAAACCGTCAGGCAGAATTCGAGATTCTGGGGTCTGAGACCAAGAACTTCTCTGGGCAGCTCATATTTATTTGGTTTTCAAACAAAGGAAGGCGTTAGAGTGGAAGGGGAGCAGCACCCGGGAGTCGGTTCAGACTTCCCCTCCTCGTGAGCTGGGCCGGCCAGGAGAACGGTCTTCTCTCCAGGATGAAGCGCCTGCAGCTGCAGGCTCTGTCTCGTCCTCTGAGGCTGGAGCCAGACATGCTCAGCGTGGCAGGCCAGGCTGCGGGTCCCGGCTTTGCTGTCCCGTGGCCTGGTGTCCACGCCACACCCACAGACCTGCAGCCGGAGCCCCTGCCGTCGTCACCGGGAGAGCACCGCCGCCCCCCTCTGCTCCATGTCCTGATCTGGCCTCGTCCCTGCCCCGACCTGTGCAGGGTGGCTCATGCCGGGTGCTTCCCCTGGTGGCACAGTGTCCTGAGGGCCTCTGGGCTGGGTTTGCTTTCCTGTAACTTCTAGGTGACCCTGCAGACAGGAGGGTGACCCCCAGGGAAGGAGGGTGACCTGGGGACAGGAGGGTGACCCCCAGGGAAGGAGGGTGACCTGGGGACAGGAGGATGACCCCTGAGAACAGGAGGTGTGGTCTGTGGCGAGGCTGTTGTGGTGCGCAGTGGGGCCAGAGCAACTCTAAGTGTGCAGGGACAGCTCCACTACGCTGTCCCCAGTGTCCCTGGTGGCAGTGCCCAGGGGGCGGGGAGTGGGAGCCACGGGTTAGGCGTCTCGGTTTAGGCTGGGCCCTGGGCAGGTCCGTGTCCAGGTGGCAGCTTCCAGACGACATCTCTCTGCCCCCAGGTGGCCTTCATGACACTGACGCTGTTTCCTATCCGGCTCCTGTTTGCCGCCTTCATGATGCTATTAGCCTGGCCCTTGGCGCTCGTGGCCTCGTTGGGGTCTGCTGAGAAGGAGCCCGAGCAGCCCCCTGCACTGTGGCGGAGGTGAGTGGCCCTGGAGGCTCTGCACGCTGGGCCACATAGCGGGTGGGGTATGAGGACCTCCGCCTTCCCTCCCAGCCTGTGTCCCCTGCCTGTGCCCCCGGGGTCCCTGTCAGCCTCCCACAGCTTCCTCTGGAGCCTGCCGTCCCTTCTCAATCCCGCCTGCTCCCAGGCTTAGGGCACAGGGACCCCTGTGAGGGCTCCTCATGGCTGCAGGCTAAAGTCACTGGCCACCCATTCGCTGGACGCTTGGGTCCCGAGCAGCTGCGCTGGTACAGCAACGTGGTAACACAGGCCCTGTGCTCAGGAGGGCACTGCTCCCACATGAGGGCCGTGGTTCGGGCGGCAGCAACCTTGGGGCAGTTGGTACCAGCTAGCCTGGCCAGGCTGGGCGTGTTAAAGTGGTCAGGTGTGAACAGGGTCCGTGGCCTGACGTCAGGACCCTGCCTCTGACTGTGACTGCTGTGCGGCCCTGCCTGGGTGACGCCCGCCCCTCCCAGCTCCGGGGCCCTGGCCTCTAGCCCTGGGTGCAGACACCCGTCCTGAGCTGTGCAGAGCAGCTGACAGGGCTGTGGACCCCCGAGCTGTGCATGGGCAGCTGCGTCCTCGCTTCCCTGACACCGACGCTGCATGAGACCCTCCATGTCTCCGAAGCCGCCCCCACACGCCCAGCCAGCACTCTGACACTTGTGTGGAAGGAGATGCGTCCGTGGCCTGCGGAGGTGCTGGCACAAGGCCATGTCACCCCCGCCTGCCAGCTGCCTTGGTCCACAAAGCTTAACAGAGCACAGCCACGCCCGTGCTGTCAGAGTCAGTAACTGCGCCAGGCCTGACGATCTGCCGGGCGTGTCCAGGCCATGTCTGGGGCGTGTCCAGGCCAGGCCGTGGCCTCCCCAGTGCTCAGCTGCTCACTCCAGCACTGAGCTGGGGTGCATGGGGGCCCTGAGCTCTGGGCCCTGGTTCTGCGGTGCCAGTCAGAGGTATCACCAAGGCCCTGAGCTGGTGACAGGCCATGCCCCGGGCCAGTGTGGGTGTGGACGCTGTCACCAGGGGCGGGGGGATGTCGCTGCTTCCAGTGCTTCCTCTCACCGTCCCGGGTTTTCCGAATCCCCTTTGAAGGGCGCGTTTACAGCAGACCCTGTGAACAGGCTTCTAATGCTGAAGCGGGACTCGGTGGCAGACGTCACCAGCCCACGTGCACACCCAGCCGGGCCCACCCGGTGCGTGGAGCAGAGCTGCAAACCCGTGGGCAACCTGGGGAAAGTCCAGGGTCTCGGTGCCCGGCCTGGGCCCTGCCGGCCGCACCGCCTCCCCTGCACCCTCCCCGGAGTCCAGCGCTCCGTGAGGGCCGTCGCGGCCGTGTCGCTGAGCAGGTGGCAGCTGTGTTCGGGGCTCGGTGCTGCTTCAGCGGCTGTAGAACGAGTCAGCCGGGTTCCGCAGGTGCTGAACAGCCGCTTCGGGCTTTGTCCCCGCGGCAGCCGCAGAGCCTGCCTGGTCTGCAGTGCTCCGCCCAGTGAGGTGCCCTTCACCGCCACACCGTGGCAGCCTGGGCGGCTGGGCCTGTTCTGTGTCTGCACGGGTGTGTACGAATGTGTGTCCGCGTGTAGTGTGTGCATGTCAGTGCGCAGTGCGTGCCCACACGTCCTGGACCTACGTGTGCTGTGCCGCAGGCACCCCAGGCATCTGGTGCTCACGTCTGGTCCCCAGCACTGGTGCTCACGGGTGTTGTCCCCCAGGCAGAAGACAGCACAGTCATCCCTGGGCCCCTGCAAGGTGTGGCGACGGTGGCACCAGGGCTGCAGGGATTGGGAGACCCGGGACGCGATGGCACGGGACTGGAGCAGACACCGAGTGAGGGGCTCCCCATGTCACTCTGGACTGGGTTCCGCCTTGAGTGGCTCGAGGTCGTTAAGGAGGATTTTTGCTGAATGAAGTTAGTGTCATTCTATAGTCGTGTTATTTCTAAAATAAAAACCCAAGGCTTCCAGGTAATGACAGCTTAGCAGGAGGCATTTATCTTAAGTTACTTTCAGACTTGAAGATCGAGGGGTCTTTTTGCAGAAGACCTGACCATCTGAGGCTGGCGCTGACCACCCGGGCAAGTCCCGAGCAAGCAGTGCCCAGCAGGGCGTGGTCCTCCAGGGCCAGCCCTAGCACTGCCCGGCTTGTGGAGAGCCGCTCAGGGCACCATCCATGGTCTCCATTCTCCTGAAATTCCAGCGCACCCCGCCCGCCTCCCGCACCAGGGTCGGCTTGGCTTGGCCAGCGACCGTCAGTGTGCACCCTGCCCTGGCCTCCAGTCAGGCACACTGCCTTGGCAGCCCCTCCTAACCGTGGGTCCGCTGTCCGGCTGGCTTCTGCGGTTTGATGTCTGTGACCATCCCCTGTCCTCTGTGGAGACACTGTGGTCCCTGCTGGCCAGGCCCAAGGGTCACTAACCGTCCCCTTACACCCTCTGCCCCAAGGAGATGCCGAACTTCTCAGCAGGGCGCCCACCTGGCCTGCGCGGGCCTCCCCTCCCTGAGGGCCGTCGATCCTGGGCTGGCCGGAAGCGGTCTGCAGGGGCCACAGCCCCTTCTGCCCACGTGTGCGTGCCCTGCCCCAGGGTGTTGCCCGCTGCGCTGAGCCCCCTTCTCTGGTCCTCGCCCAGCTCCCCGCCGCTCTTGCTCACCCTTCCTCCCCACTGCCTGCTGTTCCTTCACAGGTGCCAGGCGCGGTGCCCCGCGAGGGCAGTGCGGTGGTTCCGGGCATACCCTGAGGCCTGGCCTCCCAGGTGCCTCAGGAGCCGCCCGGCAGTGCTGCCTCCCCATGCCTGCCTCTCGGTGCCGCCTGCGGCCCAGCAGTGGGCTGTCCCACCTGCGCAGCGCCCTCGCTCGGTGGCCTCCGGTCCCCAGCACCGGCTCGCTGGGTCTCCCGAGGCGCACGGTGTGGGCGTGCGTTCCTCCGGTCCCGCGTGATCACAACCACCGCCGGTGCCTGCCCCGTGTGGAGGCCATCACCACGGTGACTGTTTATCCTCCCAGCTGTCGAGGTCCTGTGGGTGGCTCCCGGGCTCTGTGCCCTTGCAGTGGCTGCGCCCGGCTCCGCAGGGGCTCAGGCCCCTGGGGATCAGTCGGTACCAACCCCAGCTCTTGTTCTGCTGCGACGCGGTTTGCCCAGTGGCCGCCCTGTGCCTGCGCCCTGAGGGCCGGCTCTCCAGGCACACGGGCGGAGCTGGCGCGCAGCGGGCACTGACAGGAAGGGCGCATGCAGGGCTCAGTGCCCACATCCTCGACATTTTGCAGGGAGGCGTTGGGTGGCCTGTGCTCCGGCCAGGCCGGGTCACACCACGCTGTCCACCTCGTGTCCACCCACATCTCCTGGAAGCAGTGCTCAAGGGGTTGCAGGTTGCAGCCGCTGGCCTCGTGCTCGGGGGCTCTGGTGTCCGCAGCGCCCTGGGCAGAGCGCGCAGGCAGCCGGCCAGCGGGGAGGCAGCGGTCATGGGATGCTCGGGGTGGGCGGGTGGTGCCGGGGGTCTCATCACTTGTGGACAGGTCCTCCTAGGGCGAGGGCTGTGGCCTGAGCCCCGCCTTCCCCGCCGCCGGCGGCTGACCAGACACCTCTCTTGCAGGCTGGTGGACGTCCTGCTCAAGGCTATCATGCGTGCCATGTGGTTCGCCGGCGGCTTCCACCGCGTGGCCGTGAAGGGTCAACGGGCGCTGCCCAGCGAGGCCGCCATCCTCACGTTGGCCCCACACTCGTCCTACTTCGATGCTATCCCTGTCACCATGACCATGTCCTCCGTCGTGATGAAGGCGGAAAGCAGAGACATCCCGATCTGGGGCAGTGCGTGAGCCCGGAGTGGGGGGAGTGACCCCAAGCGCGGCCGGGGGCCTGGCAGGGTCCGGGCGGGTCCCCACACCCTGGCAGACACTGCAGAGCTTTCCCGGAGGAGTGCGGGGCTCCGTGGGGTTCCCTTCCTGAACAGCAAGGGGCGAGAGAGGGCCGGCCTGTCCCTGCGCTGGCGGCCCCCAGCCCCATGGGGCTCAGAGCTGCGTCTGCAGCACAGCTGGGCAAGGTGCCGAAAGGAGCGGCCCGTGTGGGGCAGGGACGGTGTCCTTGGTCCTCCTCCACCTGTCCTGGGGCTCTCGGGGACCACGTGGGCGCCTGTGCTAGTGTCCCCTCAGCCCTCCCAAGGACCCAGTCACCAGCATGTCCCTGCCTCAGCATGAGCCCCACGCCGGTCCTGGGGGTCAGGACCCTGCCTGTCTTCAGGGGAGGCGAGGGCTGGGGTCCAGCCGTGTGAGCCCCTGCCCTTTGTCCCTTCCGTAATGAGGCTTGTTCGCTACCTGCCCTTGCTAGATTCCTGAAGTCAGGGTTTTCCTGGCTCCTCACCGTCGGGCCTGGGCACAGGCTGGAGTCCCTGGGGGCGTAGGTCTCCCTGGGTCCCATCCTGAGTGTGCTGGGGACTGGGGCCAACACTGTCTGTTTCCACCCCGCGCAGCCCTGATTCGGTACATACGGCCGGTGTTCGTGTCCCGGTCTGACCAGGACTCTCGCAGGAAAACCGTGGAGGAGATCAAGAGACGTGCGCAGTCAGGCGGAAAGTGGCCACAGGTAACCGTGCTGCCCGTATCTGGGGGTCCCTTCGAAGCAGTGCGGACTGGAGAGTGGAGAGAACCAGGTCGTCTTTCTCTGGCCCCAGACTGCATTGCGGGCCATCATTATGGGAACGTGGTGGGTGTCTAGACCTTCGGTTTGGAACTCTCAATTGGAAGATGTAAGGGGTCAGTTCTCAGAGGCACCGCGGTGCCTGAGCCATTGGTTTTCGAAATTAGAGAGGCTTGTAGTGTCTCCTCCGGGCAGTGTCCCAAATCCGAGTCCCCGCAGGCCTGCAGGCAGCGAGAGGGCTGTGCACGATGTGCCCGTGGTCACTGTGCGCTTTGGGCCAGGCTCACACGCGGGTTTTCTTTCCCATGGAGCCATCGTCAGAAGCGGAGACTTGATAGCACCTTCTTTAAGACTGCTGATCCCCGTGGCCCTTGGGGCAGTGATTTCCTCAGGCCCTGCGGCCGCCCCACAGGTGCAGGCCGCCCCTTCCCGTACCGCTGGATCCCTGCCCCGGGTGGGATCCAGCTGCCTCACGGGGCGTCTCCAGCCCGGGGTGCAGGACCGAAGCAGCTGTGGGGCTGTGCCACCCACCTGCAGGGAAGCACAGTTCAGTTCCTCCCGCGGCGCTGAGTGCCTGTGGATCGGAGCAGGGTAGGGCCTTGTGCCCGGGGACGCCTCCCCTTCCTGCCCTACCGCTGGCCCTGTGGCTGCAGCCTGCGCTCCCCTGCACCTCTCCGTCAAGGCCGCCTCTACTTCGTGCGCCAGTAGTGTTAGGGTTCATCACACCCACAGTCCAGTGTGCCCGGAGGGCAGGCTCCAGGCATGTGCTGGAAAAGAGTGTGTGTGCGTGTGCACCTGTGGGCGTGCACATGTGCAGTGCATGGGCATGTGCACGCGTGCACGCGACAGGAAGTGAGAGGAAGGGGCTGCTCCTGCCGCTCAAGGCGGTGGAGTGGGAAAGCGGGCGCACCTGCCGGGCCCCAGCTTTCCACGGAACACAGCCGAGCGTCTTGGTCTCGTCAGGAGTCGGGATCGCGTTCAGCAAGACGGGCTGTGTGGACTGTGGGCTGTAATTACGGTCATTTAATGCTGACTTTTTCTTCTCATTTGAAGATAATGATTTTCCCAGAAGGAACTTGTACCAATAGGACCTGCCTAATTACCTTCAAGCCCGGTATGTGATTTTCCTTGTTTGTTTTTCCCCTCCAGGAG
Source organism: Dasyprocta punctata (assembly GCA_004363535.1). NCBI lineage: Eukaryota > Metazoa > Chordata > Mammalia > Rodentia > Dasyproctidae > Dasyprocta > Dasyprocta punctata. Next base: position 209,684 of record RJWM01000414.1, on the reverse strand, counting down.
ACGGAAGCGGGCGACCTGGCCCGGCCCCCGGGTGGTGTAGGGAACCTCAGGGAGGGCAAGAAGCAGTTCTGCCTTTCTCGTGTGCTGGGGGTCTTAGAAGGGTCTCTAAGGAGTCGGTCTCTGAGGCGAGGATCACGGCCTCTGTGGGAGGGGGAAGCTCTGACTGCACACGCTCTTAACGAGGTGGAGCGGCTTCCCATGTGTGGTACCCACCGTTCGGTGCAGACGCCCAGAGCTTAGGGCGTCCTGGCTGCACGGGAGAGAGGACTTCGGGTGACCTCCAGCCCCTACCCCCATCGATGCTGCCCTGGCACGAGTGGTGTGGCAGGCCACCCCTGCCCACTGGGTGGTCAGCCCGGGGTCCACGGGCTCCTGCCCTGGGCACTGAAGAGCCCGGGCCAGGGCGGCTTCCGGGAGGAATTTCCATGCGGGGTGTGGTCCTTTGGGCCAGGGAGAGTCCTGTGACGCCTGGGAACCTGCCGCACACCATGTGGTTGGCACCGCAAGCATTTAGCCTTCCCTGAAGGCTACGTGGCCTGGTCCTCGCTCCTGGAGCCTGCGAGGACCCGCCCCCACGTGGCCCCCGCCACGCATCCACACCAGCCCAGATCCACTGCTGGCCATGCCGCACTGTGGCACGCATGCTCAGCGTGCAGGTTTCCTGACTTCTCGGGCTGCACATGGGAAACGTGCGGCCAGCCCCTCCTCCGGTTACACCGAGCATTGGCAATGTCGCTGGGGCCGTGGTGGCCCACAGTGGACACGCGCTTCACACGGGTCCCCGCCTGGCCTGCGGCCAGGGTTCTCCTCACCAGCGTGCACGGCACTGCCTGCGCCCTGGCGTAAGGCCACCTCTGCCCGGACACACACACCAGGTGTGCGTGTGCCCGCTGTCCCGGCTGCCGGGCCTGCGGCAGGAAGTCTGTGCCTACAGTGTTGTAGAACCTGGCGACCTGGCCGGGCTGTCAGACACAGCCCTGGCGCTGGACCGAAGGGCCTCAGTAGCAGACACCCCTGAAAGGCTGGGTGCCTCCCCCACAAGCCAAGACCGGCCAGACTCCAGGGCGGCTGAACAGAGGCAGCTCGGGCGCCGCACCCCAGAGCGGCCGCCGGCCCTGCTGGAGCCCTGCCTCCTCCTCTGACCTTACCCATGTGTCACATCCAGCACTCATAACAGCCGCACCCTCCCACCCACAAGGCACCGTGTTCAGCCAGCCTGGAAGATGGGGTGGGACGGGGGCAGTGTCTGCCGTCCCAGCAGGGAGGCCCGGCACGGGTGGTCCTGCCCCCGTGGGATGGGTGTCTTGTGGCTGTGGCCCCAGTGGCAGTGGCTGGTGGCCCCTGGGGTGGAGCCATAGGTGCGGGCCGCCCTGTTGTCTGACTGGCTGCTGCGGAGATTCCCGGCCCATCTGTGCTGATGCTGCAGAGGTGGCCCGGGTGCCGGCCATGTGTCACCCGGAAGGGTGGAGCAGGAGCCCGGTTTCACACAAGGCAGCAGGGCACGTGGCTGAGACCCTGCCTACCCTGCCCCGTGACCGTGACCGAGTCGGCACTCCCCCCAGGTGCGTTCATCCCCGGGGTTCCCGTGCAGCCGGTGGTGCTCCGATACCCGAACAAGCTGGTGAGTTGGGCCCCCAGACGGGGGTGAGGACTGCATGGTCTCCCTGCCTCGTGCCACCAGCTCGCTGTGTACTTTACCACTGGCGGGGCGGACAGCACAGCTGGGAGAAGTGGGGCGGGGCTCGCCCACCCCCACCGGTCTCCCCTCCCCTGGGGCCAGTCCTGACGTTTCAGGAGTAAGGTGCCTGGCTCACCCTCGCAGATGTCTCAATGTGGGCATCTCGATTCTGGGTGCTGGCACAGGGGCGCTAAGTGAGGGGCTTTGTAGCTGATGGCCTCTTTAGGGCCACTGTTCCAGGCGCGGGTTTCCTTTAGGAATACAGGACAGCCGGGCATGGTGGTGCACGCCTTTAATCCCAGCACTCGGGAGGCTGAGGTAGGAGGAGCATTGTGAGTTCGAGGCTGGCTTGGGCTACAATGTGAGTGCAAGACCGGCCCGAGCTACATAATGCGACCCTGCCTCAAAAAACTAGGGCTGGGAATTTGCCTCAGTGGCTTAAGCGCCTGTCTGGCAGGCGTGAGGTCATGAGTTCAATCCCCGGTGCCACAAAAAATAAAAATAAAAATAAATAAGAATACAGAACAAAAGGAGGAGCAGTTGGGGTCCAGGGCTTCCGGGTGACCTTGGGTGACACTAGCTCAGGAGAGGCAAGCCTGGAGGCTTTGTGTGGGTGAGGCAGGTGCCACACCTGCCAGAGCATCCAGGAGGGCGCCCAACGTGGCAGGCAAAGGTCACTGGGTGCCCGGAAGGAGAGGAGGACCGGGGCCGGGATGGGACTCAGACGGGTGATGGAGGAGTCCTCGTCCTCCAGCCTGGTGCCGAGGAATGCAAGCACCCTGCTCCCTGGCCAGGTGGGTGCAGGAGGGGAGGCTGGGCACCCAGGGCGGCGTCCTGCGTGTGATGACCCTGCTCCTCTCTCCCCCAGGACACCATCACGTGGACGTGGCGTGGCCCTGGAGCGTGAGTCGTTCTCTGTGTCCTGTTTGTCCTGTGCGTGGGCGCGGGGGCCTTGGTGACCCCGTGGCCCTGTGAGCAGGCGTGTGAGCTCCGCTTCGAGGACACCCTGCAGCCGGGACCAGGGTCCTCATCTGGGCCCAGCGGGAAGTGCCGGGTCCTTCAGGCGTCCTGAGCCCCGGGGGCCTGGTGGCCCGCAGGGTGGGGGCAGAGGCCAGCCCTGGGGCGCGGCCCCGCAGCATCTGTACCCTGCACCCTGCGTGGCCCCTGCGGCTCTGTTGGGCTGTGAGTGAGGCTCTCGGGCCGGGGTGACAGTGCTGAGCTGGGCCGACTTGGGGGGAGGGGCTGGTGGGGCCCCAGACCCTTGGGGGGAGGCAGGGCAGGCTGCCCGGGCACCACGGGGCACCGTGAGTGTGACGGCCCAGTGGTGGCATCGCGGCTCAGCCTGGCAGGTGAGCGCTGGCCCAGGGACTGGGCCTCGTGGCTGCCCCTGCTTCTCCTGCTGACCAGGGTGGTGGGGCCAGTTCCACGTGGGGCCCAGAGCCAGGCATGGGCTGTGATGTGGGCAGGGCCGCAGGGCCACGCTCCCTGCATGGGGATGGCTGACGGGAGGACAGCTTGCTGGACAAACCCAGGACGCCAGATATTGGAGAAGCAAAGGCCGCGGAGTCATGTGTCCCATCCCCACGTGGCGTCCGGGGCTCGGGCCTCGCTCCCTAACTGACGCCCACGGCTGTCCCGTTCCAGGTTGGAGATCCTGTGGCTCACGCTGTGCCAGTTCCACAATCAGGTGGAGATCGAGGTGCGTGGACACCGTGTCGCCGGGGGTGTCAGGGCTCATGGTGCGTGCGGGCTCGGCGTCCCCGCCCGATTGCTGACAGGACCCCAGTCCTCAAGGAAGCCAGTCCCGCCTTAATCTTGGTTGCTGTGGCCTGAGAATGTAAAATTGGCACACAGGCAAAAAACCACATTTTGGCTTTTATTTTTACGCCACACAAATACTGCTGTATTCTCCCACCTGCCTCCCAGTTTTGGCCGTCTGAGAGCGCAGGGTCCTGGCGCCATCCCTGGCTGGGTCCCGCTCAGTCACACGCAAGTGGCTGTGGAGTTCTGAGTGGCGAGGAGAGGGGAGCTGGCATAGTAGGCTTGCGTCTGCAGTAGAGGACCAGCACTTTGCAGCCCACACAGTCAGCGGGATCCTCACCTCCCTCAGGCAGAGCAAGGGCACGGTGGGCCCGGCTGCACCCCGGCGCCCTGCCGCAGGGAGAGGACGAGTGGCTGTGGGCCACACCGCGGCCCTGCCGTGTGGGACGCCAGTGCATGGCTCAGCCTCAGAGGCAGCCCTGGCCCGGCCTGGGCTGGATGTGAGCCCACGCTCGCTCCTGCTGGCCAAGGCCGCCTCTGTTCAGCAGCTGTTTCAGACCTGGTCTCTCCCTCCAAGAGATAAGAGACCAGATGACTTTGCAAAATACCTCCAAGCACTGTTGGACTGAGTGCTGGGGTGCACGGGAGGGGGTGTTGTCATTACAGGATTCAAAAGGTGCTCTAAACTTACACAGAGGAGGTGGGATTTCAGGGCGTTCCTGTGTCAGTAAATGTCTTTGTTAAAAAGGGGAAGCCAGGCATGATGGCGCATGCCTGTAATCCCAGCACTCAGGAGGCTGAGGCAGAAGGATTGCCGTGAGTTCAAGGTCAGCCTGAACTACAAAGTAAGTTCACGGCCAGCCTGAACTGCATAGTGAAAAACCCCATCTCAGAAAAAAAGCGGGGGCTTCAGAGTGGCAGCACGTGGGCTTAGTCCTTGAACTCTGCGTGTGGCCCCAGCGCTCCTTGGCACAGGAGGTGTGGCTTTAATCTGAAGCTGCAGCGGGTGCCCGGGCTGCTCAGAGCCGAGACGGAGGGGTGGGGATGTGTGTGCGATGCTTTTGCACCGAAGGGCTCAGCCCTGCGAAGTTAGATGTGTGCTCCCCGCTGGGTGCTGCAGCGGGGATGCCCCAGCGGCTGGGTCACGAGCTTTCAGATGCGTGGGGTACGTGTGCGTATGTGCACATATGGGGGTGATGCTAGCAGGACCCTAACTTTGTCAGACGGGCGGGTGGGGCCACAGCCCCATCACAGTGCAGTAACCGCGTTTCTGTGTGCAGTTCCTTCCTGTGTACAGCCCTTCCGAGGAGGAGCGGAGGAACCCCGCGCTGTACGCCGGCAACGTGCGGCGCGTCATGGCCGAGTGAGTGTGTGCCTGCGCATGCGCACTTCCTGGCGCAGCCAGCCGCCCCTGCAGTCGTGCCCGTTGTTCCGTGAAGCTGCAGCAGGTGGCATCTGGGGCTGGGCTTCTGCAGAGCCCAGTGGACAAGTTTGTGCACGCTGGCCGTGGCGTGCTGGCTGGGCGCCTCCCGTCTCCGTCACCCGATGCTGTGCCCACTCGCTGGGCCTTAGAAGACGGGGCGCACCGCTTCACCTGGCGAGGCCCTCGCCTGCCTGCAGCCATTGGTGCTCGAGCCATTCTGGTGTAGCCGGCAGCCCAGATATCGGGGGCTGTGTTCTCGGGGCGGAGCCGGGCGGCCAGCTCTGCCTGCGCGGCACTGCTGGAGGGCCTGCCTGGCCACGGGCTGGACAGCAGGCGGCCTCGCCACACAGGGTCCCTCACGCACCCTGCCAATGCCAGAGCGCATGCGGTGCTGGCCGGCTGCAAGTCGGAGCCCCTTTCACTCGGCCGGGTGGACGTGATATCTCTGCTAGTCATTCAAGTGGGGCGAAGGAAGTGTCCTTTAAAACTCAGGCAAACCGGTGTTTATGTCGTAAGCGGTCAGGGAAGCAGCCTGGAGTAGGTTTGCTGGGAAGTCTACACTGTCGGGTATTAGGCAGATCTTTTTTTCTCGGCATAGGGAAGCTGTTTCGGTGATAACCTCTCTGGTTGGGGTTCACTTGCAGTGTTCAGAGGCTCTGGTCCCCTTGCCTCATCGGGCGATGCCCTTAGCATCAGACGGTCCGGGCGTCCCTCCTGCACCAGGATTAGGGGTTGCGTAGTCAGACGGGCACCCACTTGGTTTATCCTGAGGAAGAGATTGATCATTTACTGCGTGGAACTATTAATACAGTTTTCTGTGGCTCCATTTTATTTTTCTTGAAGCATTTGTGATCTCTCCAGAAAAAGAGAATTCGAAATTGGAGCTGTGGCAAAGCCTCTGTGCCTGGTGCCATCCCCTGGCCCTGAGGCTCAGGCCAGGCCTTCTGCTGGTGGCAGGGTGCCGCCTGTGAATGGTGTGAAGTTCTCTGTACCTCCGCCAGAGGAGAGCTGCTGGGGCCCCCAGCCCAGGGTCAGCGTGGGGTCCAGACCCCTGTCCCAGGTGCTGCTCCTGGCCCATTCCGGCCGTGTGTGCAGCCCTGCCTCCGCTGGGTGGCTGGGGACTGCCCCGGTGTGACGGGAGGGACGGCACGGGGTCCTGAGTCCTGCAGGAGGACAGGCCGCCTTCGGCTCTGCACCCCGCCCCCATCTTCCCATCGGGCCTCTCCTTGGGGTTGCTCTCGCTCCCCGTGCTGAAGTCCGGCGGGGCCCCTGCCGGGCTGGCATCTCCCGCAGCCACATGTTTCCTGTCTCGGGTGCTGGTCCTATGCCCACGGGCCGCGCTCGTCTCAGCCTGTGCCCGGTGTTTAACTCAGACGTGATGCGCTGGATGCACAGCTAGCAGCCCTGCCCTGCGGGGTCCCAGTCCGCATGTCCACCCTTGCTGGTCTCACCATCGGGGCGCACAGTGGCGGGGTTGCCTAGACGCCGTGGTCATAGCTGGCTCGGTGGAGTGGGGACGCGGTCCTAGGAGACCGGTACCCTGCAGGCTTTGACAACCCCTGGTTGTGGTCCCCGAGGCAGGGCGGGGCGGGGGCAATTGCTGCGACTGCCCCCGCAGATGTCAGGGCAGCTCTGCTCCGCTATTGGAGATGGGCAGCTGACGGGGCCTCTCCTGCAGGGCCCTGGGCGTTTCAGTGACCGACTACACGTTCGAAGACTGCCAGCTCGCACTGGCGGGGGGACAGCTGCCTCTCCCTGCCGACACCTGCTTGCTGGAGTTCGCCAGGCTGGCTCGGGGCCTCGGGTGAGTGACCAGCCTCTGCCCTCGCTCCAGACCCAGGCAGATGGCGGGGCAGATGGCTCTACTGTGCTTGCTGTGATTATCTGGGCTCAGGGTGCAGGAGATTGGGCCCAGCCCTTAATTTTCATTCTAAGACAAGGTCTCCCTGAGCCGCACAGCTGGTGTCGAGCTCGGTCCTGCCTCAGCCTCCTGTGTAACTGGGATGACAGGCACGTGCCACCAGTTTTGTTTTCATTTTTCAGATATCAACTTCGGCCCACACAGAGGGCCTTAAAACCCGTGCTGGGCACTGGCCCTGTGCACTGGGCCGCCCCGAGGTGTGCACAGATTGTGCACAGCAAGTTCCTTTCCACCTTCAGTGATTTTACTGAAATCGTCCCGTCTCTTGTTTAGGCTGAGACCAGAAAAACTTGAAAAGGATCTGGACAAATACTCCGAAAGCGCGAAGATGAGGCGGGGGGAGAAGGTCGGCCTGGCGGAGTTCTCGGCGTTCCTGCGGGTGCCGGTCTCGGACGCGCTGCGGGACGTGTTCGCGCTCTTCGACGAGGTGGGCAGGCGCCTGGCTCCCCAGTGTGAGTGGGTCTGGTCAGCGCTCAGACACTGAGGCATCTCTGAAAGTAGGGGACCCTCTGCTATGCCCCACACTCTCCTCCTGGGGTCCCCAGTGCTCTGGTCGTGTGGAAGCCTGAGCTGTAGCTGGGCACGGTGGCACACACCTGCCATCCCAGCACCACGGAGGCTGAGGCAGGAGGATTACTTTGAGCTTCAGGCTATGTAGCAAAAACCCAAACCGAGCCGGGCGTGGTGGCGCACGCCTTTAATCCCAGCACTCGGGAGGCTGAGGTAGGCGGAGCGTTGTGAGTTCGAGGCCGGCTTGGGCTACAACGCGAGCGCAAGGCTGGCCTGAGCTACATAGTGCGACCCTGCCTCGAAAAACCTGGGCTGGGAGTTTGGCTCAGTGCCTTAAGCGCCTGCCCTGGCAGGCGCGAGGTTGTGAGTTCAATCCCCGGTGCCGCAAAAAAAAAAAAAAAAAAAACCCAAACCGCAGAAGAGAGCAGAAGTAGAACTGTGACTTGCGGATCACTGTCGCGTTGCCCCGGGCTGGTGTGGGCGGTGACCACGCTGGTGCCAGGTTGCGCGCATCTCTCCACAGAGCGGCTGCGGCACGGTGGACCTGCGGGAGTGCGTGGTCGCCCTGTCGGTCGTGTGCCGGCCGGCGCAGACCCTGGACACCATCCAGCTGGCGTTCGAGGTGAGTGGGCCAGGGGACCGGGGTGTCGGCGCCCTGCCAGCTCCGCTGTGGGCTGGCAGCTGTCCCCCCGCGGGCGTCCCTCGGCCCAGCTGCAAGCCGCTCTCTTCAGGACACCCCCTTGCTCTCCCTGGTGTCCTCGCCTGGCCTGCACCCTCCCCGGGATGAGCCTCGTACCTCGTGTGTGCCCCCTGACACGGCCCCGCTGAGAGGCGCTGTGCCGCCCACGTGCCCTGCTCTGCCTGGGTCTCCAGGAAGCGCCCTGTGAGGCACCGCAGTTCTCTGAGCGGCCACCAGGTGGCACTGGAGGCGCGCGTCACCTCGCCTGCCTGAGACCCACTCAGGGCCTGACTAAGGTTCAGCGCTGCTCCCTGGGGCGGCTCTGCCTCTGCGCCCACCGTGTGTCTGTGACGGTGCCTCCTGCCGCCCCGAGCTTGTCCCCGCCCCAGCTGCCGTCAGCCGGGTCCCCTCTCAGCCCGGGGCAGCTGGGCGACGCCGCTGTGCCTTGCAGATGTACGGGGCGCCCGGGGACGGGCGCATCTGTGAGGACCACCTCGCCAGCATCCTCGGGGCCGCCCTGGGCGTGGCCGAGCTCGCCGTGGCCGACCTGTTTCGGGCCATCGACGGAGAGGACCAGGGCAGCATCTCGTTCGGTACGCAGAGCGGGCTGCGAGGGCGAGGGGCACAGGGTCCTGGGGCAGCAGGGCGGGCATGAGCCGCGCCATTTTCAGGACAGGAGCAGTGTCTCGAGCTCAGGCCTGCGCAGACACTGCGGGCGGGGCAGGTCCGCCGTGGGGAGGACGCCCTCCCTGCCCTGTCTGCCACGCGTGGGGCCCCTCCCCGGGCCCGAAGCCCAGCCCCCCACAGCCTGGCCCTGGCCTCACAGCCCCGGCCTGCGAGTGCATCAGCCACACGGTCCCTGCGCTTGAGCTTAGCCAGGCTGGGCCGTCCCCAGGGGGCCGCCTCTGACGGCCCGTGCCCACCAGGTCGCATTTAAACTGCTCAGCCCGCTGCCCGATGGCAAGCAGGTGCGGAGAGGAGAGGGCGGAGACCCTGGGGGGGAGCCGCCGGCAGGGAGGGCGGCAGGGCCGGTGGCGGGGACTCAGGGCTGGGGTCCCCGCGGTCACATGGACAGAAGCCACCTGGCTTCTAGTTCCTGGACGCTTGCTGAGGGTGGCGCGCCAAGCACCGGCTCCCGAGGTGTCATCACGCCTGTGCACCTGCTCAGGGCCGTCTGCGTCCACACCGACCCCCCAGCAGTGTGTTCCAGGGCCTGATGCCGTGTCTACCGCAGGACCAGTGCCCAGGGCCTGGGCTGGTGCCGTGTCCTTGCCAGGTCCCCGGCGTCTGCCCGATGCGGCACGGCCAGGCCAGTGCTGCCGGGCTCGGAGTCGCGAGCTCCTCCTCACACGTGCGCAGCAGGAAAATAGGAACCTCGCAGCACTGCCCCTCGATGGTCACTGTGACCTGGTGTGCGGTGAGACCCCGAGGCAGGGCTCTCGACCCCTGGGTCCACCTGGGACGCTGCCCAGGTCTGGGGACGGAGCCCGAGCCCTGGCCACCGCCCCTCAGGCTCCTGGCGTCCACAGGTGCCCTTGTCTTTGCAGCTGACTTCCAGAGGTTCGCGGAGCTGTGCCCCGACTTCGCGGAGGAGTACCTGTTCCCTGAGCAGCGGCCCTTCCACGGCTGTACCCCGACGTCCCCCACACCGACCCCCAATGGCTTCTGTACCGACTTCAGCCCCGAGGGATCGGACTTGGGGGCGAAGCCGCCCTGCAAGAAACTGGACTAGGGCTCATGCCGAGTGCCGCGTCTCTCCCTCGGCCACCGCCTCCGTCAGTCGGGGCCAGTCCCCTGGGGCTTGTTCCGTGTCTCTCTCTGAAGAGTTGGTTCAGAGCACGTGGGGAGGCCGCTCTGGGCGGGACTGTGTGACAGGGCTGCGTGGGCGCCGGCACAGCCTTGCCCCTCGTGGAAGGTCCTGGTTCTGAGTTCCTGTCCCCACCTCCCGACATTCCCTGTCCAGTTGGAGCACAAGGTCACCTGCGCTGTGATCCTGGGTCACATGTGGGACCGGCGGTCACCTGCGCTGTGATCCCGGGTCACATGTGGGACTGGTGGTCACCTGCGCTGTGATCCCGGGTCACACGTGGGGCCAGTGGTCACCTGCGCCATGATTCCAGGTCACATGTGGGGCCAACAGTCACCTGCACCGTGATCCCGGGTCACCCACGGGGCCGACGGTCACCTGCACCGTGATCCCGGGTCACCCACGGGGCGACGGTCACCTGCACCGTGATCCCGGGTCACCCACGGGGCGACGGTCACCTGCACCGTGATCCGGGGTCACCCACGGGGCGACGGTCTCCTGCACCGTGATCCCGGGTCACCCACGGGGCGACGGTCACCTGCACCGTGATCCCGGGTCACCCACGGGGCGACGGTCACCTGCACCGTGATCCCGGGTCACCCACGGGGCGACGGTCACCTGCACCGTGATCCCGGGTCACCCACGGGGCGACTGTCACCTGCGCCGTGATCCTGGGTCACCCACGGGGCGACGGTCACCTGCACTGTCATCCCGGGTCACCTGTCTGTGATCCAGTGCAGCCTCCACTGTCTCGGGTCACAGGCACCGCTGTCTGGTTTTTAAACATTTCTATATTTGCGCGGGAGCGCACGAGTATTTTATAACTTCATTTAGGTACTTCAGAAGATACTCAGCATTTTTTTAAAAAAAGAGAAAATTGTTTTTCTACTTCATTTTTGCTGTTGAGGTCAGAGGATGTTTATTTATTGGCCCTTTCCTGCTGTACCCCGAGGCGTCTCGGGCTCTGCCCTGCGTCCCCAGCAGGTGTCCCCGCAGGTCAGTCCCTCTCCTCCTGACCCGGCCGGGGCCCCTGGCCCCAGTTGCCTCTGGTTTCCATCCTTCTTGTTTATAACTTTGCCCATTTGGTGTTTTTGTTTCAGCGTAACAAGATCTACTTCACTGTAGCGTAGGCTCCGGCCTGCATTGGGGAGTGGTGGACGCGTCGGGGGAAGGGGGTAGCTGGGGCTCCCAGACGCACCCTGGATGCTGGCTGGGCCCGCAGCCCGGCCCCCACCCCAGGTCCTGGCGGGGGTCCGTGGCCCGGTCTCTGCCCCACTTCCCCTGGAGGAGGCAGCCGTCACCGTGCGCAGAACAGGAGGAAGCACGGCCAACTGGGCGGCGTCCGGGCACCCGGCTGCCCGTCCCTACCTGTGCCTGGGTTCTCGCGGCGCGGTCACGAGCCGCCCCTGAGGCACGTGGCGCCGTGGGCGAAGCTGCAGCTGTGCCGGGTTTTGCTTTACTCCTGAGATGAGTGCTTTACACCGGGCTGCGCCACAGCGAGCCGCTGCCGGGCCAGCAGGACGCGTGAGACCCGCCTTCCCCGGAGTGCAGCCCACGTCTACCCCCGGGGTCCTGGGAAACCAAACCCCTCTGTCACCAGCGCCACTCTGCCGCCAGCGCGACGGCATCACAGCCTCAAGGCAGCCCAGGTCCTGACGTGCCGGGCGCCTGGGGGACAGACAGTGACCATTTTATAACTACAGCGCACATCAATCTGAAGTTCTTTTTTTGTTTTGTTTTTTTTTGAGACAGGGTCTCACTGTGTAGTCCAGGCTGCCTTGAGCTTATGACGCTCTCCCTGCCTCAGCCTCCCGAGTGCTGGGATTACAGGGCGATTTCCCTGCCTCAGCCTCTCGAGTGCTGGGACTGAAGGGCAGTGCCACCACACCCGGCATATAAAATTGGTTTGTAAAACAGGAATGCCAAAGGCAACCCATGAAGGAGGTCATAAACTAAGATGTCCCGCGGGAGGCCCGCACCTCCCTGCCTCTGCAGATGAAGGGTTTCCCCGAAACCTCTGAGACGCAGCCCGGACGGATGTTTGTGCCTCCCGAGTGTTCAGCTTTGTGGGCGCCGTGGATGTACGTGGAGCGGGCGGGATCCCTGCGGCGAGCCCTGGCTTCCCCAGAATAAACGGTGTGAAGGCGTGGACCCCGCCAGTGCGTGCAGTCTGTGTCCGGTTCGTGGGAGACAGCGGGGAGGCCCCGGGGGTCACAGGTGGCCGCCGTCCCGGGGATCTGCATCTGGCTTCTCTCCACACGAGGCGTTGACCGCGTGGTGTCACTGGGGGGCACGGGGTCCTGTGTCCACTGCTGTGTGACCCGTAAAGGATTTCAGGGTAAAAGCAGCGGCTGAGGAGTGGCCCCACAGACACCCCGAGACCCCGGGGGTGCACGGCCGCAGCTCCTGGGGCCGGGCGGGCTCCTCACTACGGGGAATGCAGCCACCGGGCAGGCCTGGGGACACGTGTGGGTGCCAGGGTAAGGAGAGGGTCCAGGGGCACGTGTGTCCCCGCAGGCCTGCCTGCCCGCTTGCCCCGCCAAGCCGGCCGCTGACTGGAAGGCAGACCCCCCCACCCCCGTCGCAGTGGCCTCCACTCCTGGTGGTGCCGATGCCCCAGCGCAGTCCTGAACCTGTCTGAACGTCCTCTGGGGACACTGAGTCAGGCCCAGCAGTGTCACCAGGTACTTAAGAAAAACTAAAGGTCTCTTCTGGCTCACGGTTCCAGAGCGCTCTGTCCAGAGTTAGCCAGCTCGAGGTGGAAGCAGCCGGCAGGGACGCTGCAGTAGGGTGGCTGGGGACGGGCACCCCTGGGGCCGCGCCCACCAGGCCTTGCCTGCTGCAAACAGGAAGAGCCTGGCGATGAGCACGGCCCGGGTCCATCACTTTTCCGGGCCCCCTCCGGGCACCAGAAACTTTGGGGAACAGTTTTGACCCACACACAATAGTTCACTTCCCCACCCCCAAGGGTCCTTGAGTAGAACAGCAGGGCGCTGAGGTGGGGAGGGACTGACCAGCCAGCCAGCCGCGGGTCACGGTGGACGAGACCCGGCCTCCACTGCGGCCTGACCTCAGTCGGTGTGGCTGCTCCCGGCCCCGCCCACGGGGGAAGGCGCGCGACCCTCTCACTCCGAGGCACCGCAGCCGTCTGCCCAGCCGGAAGCCCCTGCTCTAGCCTGGACGTCTTCCTGATCCGGGAACCCCGGTCCTGCCCCGCTGGTTCGGGGGCAGGGGGGCCCAGCCCAGAGCGGAGAGCTCAGCTCAGAGGAAAGGAGAGATTGTGGGGCTCGTCGTCCACCTGCTGACGAAGGGGGGCTGCTGAGAACGGGGTCACCGTCCTCTCCCGGGCAGGCCAGCGGCAGCAACCCCGCTCAGTGTCACGGTCCCCGCGCCCCAGGCTGGCAGGTCAGATGGCACGGGGAAGAGGTGGTGTCCACGCCCCAGATCTTGGGTCCTGAGCACAGCGGTGACGGGTGCTGTCCCCCCTCCTGAGGGCGAGTCACAGAGCTGCTCCCGAGGCACGAGGATGGCCCAGCCCAGAGCCACCTCAAGTGGGGGGCAGTGGTACAGCGCCCTGTCCAGCAGCACAGCAGCCTGACTGGGGCCGTCCCTGCATCCAGGCCGGCTGTTGGTCAGGCTCCTGACGGGGCGGGGACTCAGTTGACAACCTACCTGGCCCAGCCGGTGGCCGGCAACTTCCGCACTGCTATCCGTACTTCATTCCCAGCCCTCCTCCCATGCTGCTGGAGTGGGGGTTCCGTCCAGCGAAGTCGGGTGCTGGGAAGACGCGGCACGCCCTGAGGGGGCCGTGCAGGGGCATTGGGAGGAAACAGGAACCGGACGGGTGCAGCGCAGAGTCCCAGCCCCACACAGGGAGAAACGGGCAGAACGAGCGAGGGGCCGCGGACAGCATCAGCTGGCCGCAGGCATCGGGAGCCCAGGAAAGGGGGCTTAGACTTGGTCACCGTCCTGTGACCGGGACAGGACGCACGCTGAGTCTCAGAGGTTTGCTCCGTCACCCTAGGCCAGTGGTGGCAAGCCCAAGGCATGCGTGGTGCTAACGTGAGCGTTGGTTTTTCTAACTAAAACCTCAGGATTCGGATTTCATTGCAGTGCTGCTGCTTGGTGATGGATGTGCGGGTTTGGGGTTCGAGTCACTGCCCTAGACAGTGGTGAGGGAGGATGTCGTGGCCAGGAAGCCGCTCCCCAGGCAGCTGGGAGCAGAGATCACGAGAAGCAGACAGGATGGCTGGGGACGAGGCAGACCTCTCACCAGCAGCCCCATGACACCTGCCTGCCCTGGGGCCTGCACTTGGCAGTGGGGTCACGGGGCACATGCCATACCCAAACTGAAATCAGAGGAAAGAAAAAGTATTTGACCAAGTAATGACCAGAACTTTTCAAATAGTAAACTTGAAAAAAAAAAAAAAGAGAAAATACAGCAAGTCGCAGAGCACATTGCCAAAACCATCAACAGAAAATTTCAGAAGCAACCAGGGAAAAACGTGACCGTGGCGGGGCACGGTTGAGGGCGCCTGGCTTCTCATGGGCGTCAGCAAGCCGGCTGCGGTGGCTTAGAGCGGAAAGACCAAACCACCAACCTGGAGGTCTAGCTAACATCATGGCAAGGCTCAAGAAACACCGTAAATAAATACGCAAAGGGAGGTAAGAAGCCACGGGCAGGCCTGACTACCAGCCTTAGAAGTTCTACAGGCAGAGACCGAAGAATCCGTGCAGAAATCTGGCTCTGTGTGACGGAGCAGTGACACTCGGAGGCAGACTGCGTTAACAGTGTAAGCCCCTGGAAGAAAGGTAGAGTCAGTTTAAATACGATTTTATCCAAACCATGCAGGCCGTGGAAGATGGAGGGAGAACTGTCCTCCGTGCCCCAGCCGCGGTGACCACACGTGCCACTGTGTCCCTGTTCACTGTCCCCACCAGGCCCAGACTCCGGGCAGTAGCACAAGGTTCCAGGCAGCACCCCGCGAACCAGGCCGCAGGCTGTCCACCACTCTGTCAGTCGTCTGGTGAACTCCAGCCGCCGTGCTGGCCTGGCTGAGTCGTTCTTGGGGCTGCCGGCATCCTCTCCACTCCGAGGCGGCTGCTTGCTTTTACACCTCTCTGGGAAGCCGCACAACGGAAGAACAGAGCAGAGCAGGTGACACAGATGCCGCCCAGCAGAGTGAGAGCCCCTCCGGCCCGTGAGCTCAGAGAGGGCCGCCGGGCGCAGGGGCGCACGTGGGGACACGCCTAGCACGTGCGCGTGAAGCTGTGAAAGCTGGCCTGGCGAGAGCCACACGCCCAGTGTGCCTCGAAGGGAAGATGATGCTGGCGTCAAAGGCGGCTCAAGGTGGGCGAGGGGCCGTTCCCCCCAAGACGCGGTCCCCATAAAGGCACAGGCATCGTCCTGTAACCCAGCCCAGAACACAGTGAACCTGCAGGAACAGAGCAGCCGGAAACGGGCGCGGAGCCCAGCAGTCAGCACCTCCAGCGAGAAGCACAAACAGCTTGGCCCAGAACCTCGCTGGCCACCCGGGCACAGGAAGTCGCTGACCAACCAGACCAAGACACCCTGGTCACTGAGGCTATGTGGCCGGAATCCCACAATGTCCCGTGGCCTGAGTCGTGCAGCCACACGCAGCAGAGGTCCCGGGGTCCACAGAGGAGAGGTGCAGAGCAGGCCGCGGTAACCCCGGGGGCGAGCGAGGTCACCTTGGGGGAAGTGCAGCGCTTGTCCCACCAGACAGCTCCAAAGCCAGTCCAAGAGGACCAGACGTCTGTACGTGACCTGCCAGTCCCCAGAGACCAAGTTCTGGAACATTCACGGGAACGTGGCCCTGGCCGCGCTCCATAGCATGGGTCCTCGGTGCATCACAGGTGGATCTAGACGGTCCCCCACTGCCTCGCGGGTGCTGGGGTGGCTGAGCTCTGATGGCACCCAGCTGTGGTGTTGGATACTCTCTCCCAGCGATGGGAAGTCCATTCATACTCAGTGCCTGCCGCCCCTGTCCGAAGGGACCAAGGTGAAAACAGACAGCAGAACACGGCCTGTCATCAGCAAAAACAGTGCCAGAAGGGACACAGAGGACAGAACTGGCGCATGTGCAAGACTGTGACCGGGGGGAGCAGGAGGAAGATCGAACACTTAGTAGGGACACAGGAGACACTCGCAAAGGCACAATTGACTTCCAGGGAAGAAAACCAGAATGCCAGACCCTCGAAATGCCCTGTCCAGGACTAAGAGTGGTGAAGCAATCACAACAGACCCTGCAGAAATCCAGAAGATCAACTCTACCTACTTAGAAAACTTGTATTCTTTTTTTTTTTTTTTTTTTTGGCAACACCAGAGATCGAACTCACAGCCTCGTGCCTACCAGACAGGCACTTAAGCCACTGAGCCAAACTCCCAGCCCTAGTTTTTTGAGGCAAGGTCACACTGTATAGCTCAGGTTGGCCTTGCACTCCTGTTGCAGCCCAAGCTGGCCTTGAACTCACAACACTTCACCTACCTCAGCCTCCTGAGTGCTGGGATTAAAGGCGTGCTCCACCATGCCCAGCTAGAAAACTTGTATTCTAATAAGATGGAAAATAAGAAATGGACAGATTCCTAGATACATATGAATTACCAAAGCTGAATCAAGAAGATATAAAAATCCTAAGTAAACCCATATCAATCAATGAAATCGAAGATATAATAAAAACCTACCAACAAAGAAAAGCCCAGGCCCTGACCAATTCACTGCTGAATTCTACAAGAAATTTAGAAATGACCTAACACCACTACTTCTCAAACTCTTTAATTAAATTGAACAGGAAGCAATACTCCCAAATTCATTCCTGGAAGCAAGCATTAAAAAAGCAGAGGTGGACCCAACTAAGAGAATTACAGGCCAGTCTCCCTAATGAACATTGATGCAGAAATCCTCAATAAGATACTGGCAAACAGACTGCAGCAAATCGTCAAGAAGATTGTACACCATGATCAAGTGGGATTCATTCCAGGGATGCAGGGATGGTTCAAAATATGTAAATCCATAAATGTAACACATCATATTAACAGAGCCAAGGATAAAGATCATATGATTCTATCAATAGATGCAGAAAAATCTTTTGACAATGTCCAGCACCCATTCATGATAAAAACCTTACAGAAAATTGGAATAGATGGTCTTTATCTCAATCTGATAAAAGCCATCTACGACAAACCAACAATCAACATCATACTAAATGGACAAAACCTGAAAGCTTTCACTCTAAAATCAGGAACAAGACAAGGATGTCCACTGTCTCCACTCTTATTCAACATAGTCCTGGAAACTTTAGCCAGAGCAATTGGACAAGAGAAAGAAATAAAAGGAATGAAGATAGGAAAGAAGTTAAACTATCATTTGCAGATGACATAATATTCTACATAGGAGACCCCAAAAACTCCACTAAAAGACTTACAGATTTAATAAGCAAATTCAGTGATGTAGCTGGATACAAAGTCAACACTCAAAAATCAATAGCCTTCTTGTACATGAATAGCAAACCCACTGACAGAAAAATTAGAGAAACAATATCTTTCACAATAACATCCAAAAAATGAAATACCTAGGAATCAATCTAACAAAGGATGTAAAAGACCTCTGTATTGAAAACTACAGAACTCTGAAAAAGGAGATTGAAGAGAATATTAGAATATAGATATCCCATGCTCTTGGGTAGGAAGAACCAATATAGTGAAAATGGCCATACTTCCAAGACTCTTATACAGATTCTATGCAATCCCCATCAAAATTCCAATAGCATACTGCACAGAATTAGAAAAAATGATCCTAAAATTCATCTGGAACCAGAAGAGACCTAGAATAGCAAAGGCAATCCTGGGCAACAGAGACGAGACAGGGGCCTCACAATTCCTGACTTAAAATTATTCTATAAAGCTACTGTGTTAAAAACTGTGATAGCGGCAGAAAACACAACCCAAAGGTCAATGGAGCAGATCAGAAGATGCAGAAACAACTGTAGACACACTAAGCTACTGTATCTTTGCCAAAGGTGCTAAATACATTCACTGGGAGAATAATAACCTGTTTAATAAATGGTGTTGGAAAAACTGGCTCTACACATGCCGAAGATTAAAATTGGACCCATATCTTCAACATGTGCTAAGCTAAAATCAGAATGGATCAAAGATCTTAATATTAGAACAGAAACATAAAATCTGCTGGAAGATAGAGTAGATGAAACTCTTGAAGACACTGGTGTAGGCAAAGACTTTGTGAACAAAACCCCGATTGCACAGAAACTATCACAGAGTCAACAACTGGGAGCTCACCCTATTGAAAAGCTTTTGCACAGCAAGAGAAAACACCAAGAGAGTAAAGAGACAACTCACAACAAGGGAGGAAATGTTTGCCAACTGTTCCTCAGAGGGTTACTATCAAGAACATATAAAGAACTCAAAAAATCAGTCCTCCCAGATTTAAAACCCCATTCCAAAAATGGGCATCCGAGATGAATACATACTTCTCAGATGAAGAAATACAAATGGCCAATAAACTGTGAAAAAATGTTCAGCATCATTGGTCATTAGAGAAAGGCAAATTAAAACAACACTAAGATTCCACCTCACCCCGGAAAGACTGGCTGTTATGAAGAAATCAACCAATAACAAATGCTAGAGGGGCTGTGTAGAAAAAGGAACCCTTCCTTCTCCACTGCTGGTGGGAATGCAGGCTGGTGCAACCACTGTGGAAATCAGTGTGGAGAGTCCTCAAAAAACTAGGATTCGACCCAGCTATTCTCCTTCTGGGTATATTCCCAGAAGAATTAAAAACATCATACCAGAGCAATATATGTGCACCCATGTTTACAGCAGCACAATTTGTAATAGCCAGATCTTGGAAACAACCCAAATGCCCATCAACTGAGGAATGAATAAAAAAGATGTGATATTTTTATGTAATGGAGTACTACTCAGCCATAAAGAAGGATAAACTGGAGACTTTTATAGGTAAGTGGATGCAACTAGAGACAGCATTCATTGGTGCAATAAATAAGACACACACATGGAAACATCATATTATCGCATTAGTGTGAGAAGCTGAAAGAAACAACATATGTATATGTATATAAGAAATAGCCACAATAGTTACACTACTGATTTCTCTGAGTTCACTGAAGAGAAAAATTTGTGCTAGTATTGTTCAGACATTGAATGCAGATGTCCTGTGCTCTGGGTGAATGATTTGAGGATGGCAGTGTGCAATGTATGGACCATTGTTGCCCCCTGATTTATGTGTTTTGAAATTTTGTTTGTTTTTTCTTCTTTTTTTTATTCTTTTACTCCTTGAAATAAAATGGATTTGGGGCTCAAGGACGTAGCTCAGCAGTGCAGTGCCTGCCTGGCAAGAGGGAGGCCCTGAGTTCAATTCCTGGTACCAAAAAAGAAAATAGTAAAAAAAAAAAAAAAAAAAGACCAAAAACAGTATAAATAAAAAGGATTTGGCAAAAAAAAAAGAGTGGTCGAAGCGCCTCAGAAGACAAGGTAAACGAACTCAGCACGGCGGTGCGGCCTGGGCCGGCGAACTGGAGAGGGAAGACGAGAGGCAGCGTCAGGGGCCCCGGCGCAGTGCCACCCGAGCCCCGGGAGAAGGGGCAGGAACCCCGGACGTTTCCCCGTGGAAACCACACCTCGGCCATCGAAGTTCTTGCAGCCGATGATAATGAGAAAATCTCCAAACTCAGCCAGGGAAAAACCCGTGCGTTTTATACCGAGGAACCGGGGCGCGGGTGCGAGCGGGTCTCACGGAGCCGTGGAAGCCGGCGAACAGGCCGCAGCGTCGGGTGCGGAGAGGGGCCGCTGTCGAGCCCTCGATCCCCGAAAGCCGGCCTGCGGGACGGGGATGGGTCCTGTCAGACCCGCGGAAGCTGGCAGAACTCGTCACCAGTTGACCCTCAACACAAAAAATGCCAAGGTAAACTGGGCATGTGTCGCACCTGTGACCCAGCTCCTTGGGAGGCCGAGGCAGAACGGCAAGCTCAAGGCCGGCCTGGGCGACGCAGTGAGCGCCCGTCTTACCCCCAGCTAAACCAGGGCTGGGCTGCAGCTCAGAGGCGCAGCGCGTGGCGGGCGGGGGTCACTTGGTGCAAAGAAGCGAAAG
The DNA here is from genome assembly GCA_004363535.1 of Dasyprocta punctata. Taxonomy (NCBI): domain Eukaryota; kingdom Metazoa; phylum Chordata; class Mammalia; order Rodentia; family Dasyproctidae; genus Dasyprocta; species Dasyprocta punctata. The sequence goes on along the minus strand of RJWM01000414.1, from coordinate 189,757 downwards.
CGCCTCTCTGGTAAGAGGCTCGTACCCCACACGCGTGACGAGCCCGCCAGACCAAACAGCAGTGGTAATCACACAGTGGGCGGAAGTCACTGCGGAGACGGACGGACGCTGTCCCCGTGGGCGGGGGCCCAGGGCAGGGCTGGCCGCGCGCTGGGGAGGGCACACGGTCCGCTCCCCTTGGCGTGCGGGCGCCGCCTTCGCCCCCTTCTCCTCCCTCCTCGCCGCTCGTGCAGCGTCCCTCTCCCCGCTCTCTGTCCCCGGCTTCCTTTTCATTTTTCTCGGCACCGCGCATCGAACTCCCGACTCGGGCTTGCCTGGCCGGGCTGCGCTGCCGAGCTACGTCCCGGGCCTGCCTGCTCCTCTTCAGCTCTGCCTTCACTCTGCCGCCTCGTGTAAGACAAACCACGTGACATTTAAGCTTGTGCAGCCAATTTCTTTCACTTAACTTCGTGTTCCCAAGCCGCAGCCGTCTCCCTACACGAGCCTCGCTCGTCCTTCCTGATGGCAGAGTGGTCCTCGTGGTGTGCCAACGCCACACTTCCTTTTCCACCCGTCTGCTGATGGGCGTGTGCGCTGCTCCCGAGTGAGCTGCTGTGAGCCGCGCTCTGGAAGCACGCGTGTGCGTGTCCCTGCCCAGCCACCCTCCCGCGCTCGCCCGAGAGAGTGCAAGTGTCCCCTGCACGAGCCGTGTCTGAGTGTTCACAGCCGCTCTGCGCGCTGAGCCAGACGCCCGTCCACAGGGACAGGGTGAGGACGCTGTGTGGACCAGGGTCCCTCTCCATCCCCGGTGCGTGGCGGGAGGGCAGACACGGCCCCGGCGCCCGTGGAGCCTGTGCACAGAAGAGCCCAGGAAGCCCAGGAGCCTGTGGCTACAGAGCAAAGCCGTGGCTGTGTGGGGTGGGCAGGTTGAGCCTGCAGGGGCCGTGGGGGATGGGCGAGGATGTCCCCTGGTGCCAGCGGGCAATCGTGTTTCTATGACTGCAGACTCAGCGACCTAACTGCACGCTCCCCAAACGGGACATGGGGCAGCGTGGCTCCGAGACCCGACTCGGTCCTGTGAGGACGGTGGCTGTGGGCGGAGCTCCCGTGGCCCCCGTGCATGCTCTCACGGCTCATTGCGGCTGCTCATGTCAGCAGGCTGGGATTCTGGCTGCCCTGGGCTGAACCTGTAACAACTCAGGAGAAGTGCTGTGTTAACAGCATTGACCTTTAATCATAAACATCATATACCTCTCCACTTACTCCGGCCTTCTGAAGGTATCTCAGTGGTGGATTCTAGTTTTCTAATGCATGTGTCTCATGCATATTTTATACCCAAGCGGTGTCACAGTTCAGACCTAAAATGTCTCGGAAAGTCTCCTGAACCATGGGCCCACGCGGGTGAGCTCATAGCTGACTGCTGTTAGGAGGAGAGGTCTGGGTGGAGGCGGCCCTGGGGATGGGCACATGTTCTTCCTCAGGCCTTACCGCCATGATTGTCCTGCTGTGGAGCCAGCTGACCATGGACTGACTCCTCAGAAACCGTGAGCCAAATCAGCCTGTCCTTGGGTTGTGGGTGTTGGGTGTCACATCCCAGTGACAGGACAGTAGCTTGTGCACCTGGTAAGGAGCCCAGCATGGAGCCCTAGGGATTCCCTCAACAAGGTTGGTGATGATCCCGAGTGTCTCCAGATCAGGTCAAGGGGCTGTGCTGAATGGGCTGTGACAGAAGTCACTTCCTCTGCTGCTTTCCCATCCTAAATCCAGCCCTAATTTTGGCAACTGCCGCACAGGCGGGCCACTGCCAGCTGAGTATCGTGATGAGGACAGACCACCACCCCTCATCACAGATCAGGGTATAAACGTGTGACCTCACTGAGCCATGCATTCAACATGGGCAGCAGTGCACGGTGACCCGGCCAAGTCCGTCATCTGCTGACAACGAGCCCGGCTCTGAAAGGCCCACAGAGCGCTGGAGCCCTGGGATTGGGGTCATGGCAGAGCCACTGTCTGGGTCTTGGCCCTGCGGCCCCATCCTCTGGGCAGACACCCTGGAACAGCCATGGTCCCCGCTGGCAGCTGAGGGCACGGATTTGCCTTCACAGTGGTGACCCCGGTGTTCCCTGCCCGCTCTGGCTGCCGGCTCAGGGTCTGTGAAGGGCACTGGGGGCTGTGTCTCGTGTGTGACGATGAGTTCGATCAGTCTTGTCCATCCCGACAGCTGAAGAGAGCACACACGATTAACCAGCACTAAATGATGATGAAATCACAACACAACATAAACCGAGGCGGTTTAACGCATCCGGAGGAGACACTGGAGATGAATTAATGGTAAGAACAGAGAATTAGCCAATGAGAAGTAGACTTATTAACTCACAGGAAAACCAACAGTGGAGGAAGGAAATGCAATCCCAGAACACTGCAGCTCAGTTTACATACACTTTTTTTTGGTACCAGGGATTGAACTCACGACCTCGTACTTGCCAGGCAGGCATTTGTGCCGCTGAGCTAAAGCCCAGCCCTGCGGCTCAGTTTAAAACGCGCGGACATCTCGGCCCGGAGCTCCGCCGCCGGACAGTGCAGGCAGGGTGGGGTCTGCTGCCCAGAACCAGGGGAGCCGTGCTGCAGGTCCGGAGGGGCCCAGCCAGGAGAGGGGCACTGCCGGGAGCTGAGGATGGCGGGGCCCACACCCCACCACCTCGGGGTCGGGCCCTGTGCAGATCCACAGGGACCCCAGGAGGCTCCCGTGTCCAGAGGCAGGGCCTTCGGGAGGGGCTGGGGGCCTGCTGACCTCAGCGGTGGTCAACCCGCGGACACGTGCACAGCTGAGGAGCTATTGGGGACTGCAGGGAGGAGGGTCGTGGGTGACCCCTGAAAGGCTGTGTGTCATCCCGGTGCCTGCCTCCCTCTGCTTCCCGGCCGCCCTGAGCAGCAGCTTTCCTGCCCCACGAGGTTCCCGCCTCAGAGCCATCGGCTGTGGGCTGAAACCTCAGAATCCATGAGCCAGTGACCCTCCCCGCTCTCAGGGGCAGTGGTCGGCTCCTTCGTCCCGGGGACGGTTGTCCCTAAGAGTGGCTGGCAAGGAGCATCCGCCTGCCTCCCGCTTTCGCTCAGGACCCTGCGGGCATGGACCTGGGGACAACTGTGACCCAAAGCAGGTGGAGGGCAGGGTCAGGGCTGGGGCACGGGGTTTCCTCCCTCGGCAGCGTGGCCGTGTCCCCGTGTGCTGGCAGAGACGGGGGCAGAAGTGCTCACTGTGGGCCTGCAGTGCACCCACACCCTCGGAGCCGGCGGGAGGAGCTGCCACCCTCGCGGCTGGCCCCGAGAGCTCGCGGCTGCGCACACCGGGAAACTGGAGAGAGCTGGGTGAGCTGGGGGATGGCTGAGGCTTCTGTGGGGTGGGCGCAGGTGGCTCAGGGCTGAAGTGAGCAGGAGAGGCGGGGCACCCTCACCCCCACCACCCAGGGGCTCGGAACTGCCCCAGCGCCCCACTTCATCCGGCTGGGCCTCCCTTAGCACCTGGCCCCAGAGGTGGACAGCAGGGGGCCCTGGAGGGCCCAAATCTGGCCATGCCAAGCCCCTTGTGGCTGCCTTCCCTGCCCGCTATCCTACCAGCCTTTGGGCACCCACGAGAGGTCGGGGCACGTGGCTCCACTGGGCTCCCTCTGGCTCTCCCTGAGACCCGTGGGGCACCCACTGGGGAAGGGGGGTTTCCTCCTCACCACGCGCTTCCCGATGGGGGCCCGGGGCTGGGAGGGCTCCTCAGTCCCCACCCTTCTGCAGAGAGGGTGGCATGTTGGCAGGTGTGCCCATGGGGGGGGTGGCAGCAGCGCCCCGCCCCGGCCCGCCTTTCTGGCCCGGCCTGGCCACCTGGCTGCGGAGAATCCCCTTTCCCAGCAAGCTTTGAGACACTGAGGCCAGCCCTGTGGCCTGGTCCCCTCCAAGTCCAGGCCATGCACCCTGAGGCGCCATGCCATGTTCGAAGATGCCCCTTCGGGGCAGTCTGTTTCAGTTCTCTTTGTTCAGGGTTGAATGGTGTCCCCCAAATTCACATGTGGAGGTCCTAAGCCCAGTACCTCAGGTGGGACCTTCCTGAAGATGGGCCTTTACAGAGGAACCCAGAGTAAGGCAAGGCAGGAGGCGGGGCTGCGAGCCAACACCCCACTGTCTCATAAAGGGGGGTTCAGACGCAGGCGTGCAAAGGGGATAGGGTCCACGCGGGTGGGCATCTGGGTGCCCGTGGCGCCAGACACTCCAGCTCCGGCAGCCTGCACCTCCCAGCATCGGGAGGAAGCAGCCTGGGTCCGGACCTCTGGCCAGAATCAGTCCTGGTGGCCACCGCCGCTCCAGCTCCCTTGGGGCGTGCAGGGGACAGACGCGTTGCCTGCCGCACCTCGAGACACACGGCTCTCTCCTCGCAGCTGAAGGTCAGGGTTTCAGCGCCCAGTCGCCGTGCCCCGCGGGCCCCGAGAGGCCTCCGTCTCGGGACTGAGCAGAGCCCCACGTGATTTTCTGTTTGTTTTCCCTGTCTTCCTTGAACTGCTGCAAGAACAGGACCCCTCCTGCACTGAGGCTGCCGCTGCGCTTTCCTGACCCTGGGGGAGTCTGCGCCTGCCCCCCACAGCCTGGCCTGGCCTCGGGATCCTGGGCCGCGACCCCACCTCAGCCCAGGTCTGCCCACCGTCTCTGTCCGTCTGTCTGTCTGTCTCTCTGCGTCTCTCTGTCTATGTCTCTGTCTGTCTCTCTCTCTGCCTCTCTCTCTTCGTCTCTCTTCCTCTCCCCTCCCCTCCTCGCTCTCCCCTCCTGCCCCCGCCCTCTCCCCTCTCCCTGCTCACTCTCTGCCCCTCCCTCGGGCTCTGGGGTCCAGGCTCTCCCCAGCAGACAGGAGGCAGGAAGCAGGGGATGCTGTGCGCCCTCGTCGGCAGGACCATAAAGCGAGCTTGGCATTTAGGGCAAGGATCCGGGCAGGCAAAGGTCGCTGTTTAATCAGGTTTAATCATCTCATAACCAACCACCTCGGCACTACCTCTGCTCGCCGGAAAGGGGCCGACCCTTGCTGCGTCCCCTGCGGCCGGCCCCAGACCAGCCCCCTCCGTGCCGCTGCCAGAGGACGAGGACAGAGGACGTGCAGCTCTGCCCCGGGTGCGGCTGGGAGCCGGGCAGGGAGCGCAGCCCTCCGGCGATGCCCTGCTTCCCAACACGCAGGGGAGCCGGTGTGGCCACGCGGTGTCGCCCTGCCTCACGAGTCACTGGTGCACTCTGTGCGTGACACACGTCTGCAGCGAGGCTGCCACCTGTGACCCCTGTCTCCTGGGCAGGTGACGTGGTCTGCGCCCCGCGGGGCTGCGATCCTTCCACACGGTCTCCACGGTTACAGGGTCTCCCCCGCTGCGCCCTGGCCCTGCGGTAGGGCTCCCTCCTCCTCCCCGATGCCTGTGGTGTGGAGCAAGCACCGAGAGGCCCTGGTAGGCTGCGGGTGCCCCTCGCCGCCTCCTGGAGCCGGGGACCCCTCCTGGAGAGCCTGGACCAGCCGCCTCCGCCCTTGAGCCTGTTACAGCCCTGTCCCCCGCCCCGGCCGTGCAGGTGGAGCCTGTGGGGCCTGTGCCCTCAGAACCAGGCCAGGAGCTCTGACCCTGCCTGGGGACTCCCACCTGCCCCGGCCCCCTGGTGCTGGTCGGTGCCTTGGCCTGGCCATCACCCGCGGGGTCTCATTCAGCAGCACAGCCGAGAGGCCAAGGGTGCCGCCGGCCGGAGGGAGGTGCACTCAGGCGGCCGCGCTCAGGGGCGCTGCTCCGCCCCCAGGGCAGGGGCCGCAGGCCGACGGAATCCTACTCCGCAGGCTTCACCCGCCTCAGCGCCGGCTGCGGGGAGAACCCAGCCCTGACGCTGACCCAGACGGCAGAGCCGGCCGTCCTCCGTTCTGGTCTGGTGGCGGAGTAACATCGCGTCCCGGGCGGTGAGGCCCGGACTCTGCGTTCTTCCCGTCCTGGGGCCAGGTACAGCCCGTGGGCTGCCAAGCGGGTCCAGGAAACCGCCTTCCCACGCGAGCGAGCTTGGAGCCTGGTTCCAAAGAGTGCGCACCGTGATGTATGAGTCTTGGGGACTGCAGGAGCCAAGGTGGGGTCCTGAGCAAGTGGGCAAGGAGTGCGGGCTGGGGGGACGCTGGCGTAACCTCACCCAACACGAACACCAGGAGAGCCACACGCATATAAGAGGGGGCAGGGTCCGGGACCCGCCGACCCCTGGGTGCCGGGCGGGTGGTGTGGGGAGACTCAGGCTGCTCTCGCAGACCTGCAGTCTGCACCCGGAGGTGCTAAGACTGGCTCCTCCGAGTCGCGAGGGGCGGGACGGGGCGGGGCGGGGCGGACCCGGCAGCTGCATAAGATCCCGAGGCTGCGTGCCTGGCGCCAAAGACCAGCACTGTAGCCCCGCGGACGGCTCGGGCAGAAGTGGAGCCGGAGGCAGGTGAGGCTGCGCTCGCACCCAGAGGCAGGGCAGTGCAGGCGTGGTCGGGCAGGCTCCCTGCAGCCGAGGGTGCGGGGTTCGGGGGCGCGCGGGGCACTGTGCCTGGATTCTAGCGGCGGGGTGGTGGCTACTGCGCTCCTTACGTGCCCAGCTCCCAAGCAGACCTGGCCCTCTCCATCTCGGCGCCCCAGCTGATGCTCGGCGAGGCCAGCCTGGTCCGAGGTCTGGGCTCAGGCGGGGGCAACTCTCTGCCTGCGGGTCCCTCCGCCCCCGGGGGCCTGGCCGGTCTTGAGCTCTGCGCTGCGCTCTGCAGGGCTCTGAGCCCTCGACCCCGCGTTCCTCTGTGCATCCTGGGAGTGTCTGCCTGGGGCTGGCGCGGTCCTGAGCTGAAGAGGCACAGGAGGCAGCGCAGAGTAACTTCTGTGGGGAGCGCTAGTTTGGGGAGGCAAAATGGGGCCCAGCGCTGGTGCCCGGTCGGTGCCGGCCCTGCAGAAAGCGTCGGCAGGCGCAGCCCGGTCAGCTCCCCACCCCACACGCCTCCCCCGGCTCTGCAGAAATCCCCGAGAGCCACTGCCCCGGTAATGCAGCCGCTGTGCCCTGGCAAAGCCCGCAGTGAGCCAGCCACTCAGGTGGGCGCAGCAGAGCTGGGCCGGCGGATGTTCTGTGACCTGTTGCAGTCATTTCAAACTCTGTCACGTGGCTGAGGGTTTTGCTCTTCTGCTTTAATCCTGGGGGCACTGCCGGCGTACACAGCCGGAGGGCCGAATGCGGCCAGTTTCAGAGGCTTGGGGCACCATGGCTGCTCCCCACGGGGTCGGCGTGGTGGCTGCAGCAGGGCAGGGGGTCAGGCCGGGCAGGAGGGGACCTGCCAGACTTGTCCACGGCCTCCCCAGGCCCCACAGGCGCACTCACAGCTGGGCTCTCTAGCCTGTCAAGGGCTAGCAGTGGCCCTGGGAAGCCCGGGCCGCTCGCTGTGAGGACAGCATGGCACGTTTGAGGGCACAAACTCGCCCCTGCTCCCTGCTGCTGGGAAGGAGAGCCTAGGAGGCGCCGTGCAGCAGGCTTGGGGTTAGGTGGGGGTAGCGGCCAGCCTGAGAGTGGGCCTTGGCCCCGCGTGGGCCTGCTGGCTGTCCCCCGGGTAGGGGGTGGGGGGTGAGTGCCCAGGCACTGACCCCGTGCTCCTCGCGTGTGTTTCTCACGTCGTCGACTGAAGACCGAGAGGAGAGCAGAGCTCCTGGACCCTGGCAGCCATGAGCCAGCGCAAGTGTCCCGTGGGTCTGACGGCCTCGGTGGTGGCCCCAGCCACGGAGCCCAACGCCGTGGGGCCCCGGGAGGTGGAGCTCGTCCTGGTCAAGGAGCAGAACGGGGTGCAGCTCACCAACTCCACCCTCATCAATGCGCCCCACAGCCCCGAGGGGGCCCAGGAGCGTGAGACCTGGGGCAAGAAGATCGACTTCCTGCTGTCCGTCATTGGCTTTGCTGTGGACCTGGCCAACGTCTGGCGGTTCCCCTACCTGTGCTACAAAAATGGCGGGGGTGAGTGCCCCCGGCTCCAGCACTGTCCGGGGCGAGCGACGACCCCGCTCCTCCCCCTCAGCTGCCAGCTTGCTCAGGACCCCGGCGAGGGGAGCAGGGGCCAGGGAGAGAGACCCGGGAGGCAGCGGCCCAGGCAGCTGGACTCTGCCTTCTGGAAAACAAAGTCCCTAAAGGCCCACAGACCCTGCGGTCCGGTCGATACAAAGAGTGTGTGCAGGGCATGTGGAGGCCTTGAAATCGGGGTGTGGGCCCCCAGATGTGCCACCCTTCCCCGTTCTACCAGCTGGGGAGCTGGGGCTGTGTGGGTGGGAACCCAGGCTTCGCCTTCCTCCCCGCCTCTCCTCCCCTCCTGTCCTGCCTGGGCCTGTGGGCTCCGCGGGCCAGGCGCTGGCAGGGCTTCTCCTGGGGGACCCTTGCATCCCAGGCGCATGGGTCTCGTAGCTGTTCTTGGAGATGGGGGAACCGAGAGCCCCAGAGCAGAGCAGAGCCAAGGCAGGGCCGCCCATCTCCACGGCTGGGCGAGGGAGGCAGGAGGGACTTGGGGTCCCGGCCACAGGTCCTGCTGCACCCGGACTCTAGCCGAGCCTGCCGGGAGGTGGGCTGTGAATGCAGGAGGCCCCAGGCATCACACAGGGCGGGTCAGGCGCGCAGGGGTGAGTAGGAGGAACCAGCCCAGCCAGTGGGTGGGGCCTCCCCTCTGCCAGGGTCCACCACAGGGGCGGGTCTGGAGAAGAGGATCACACCCACCGGGGACAGCAGGGCCCCAGCCCGGGAGGTGACCCCTGCCCCGCGACCTCCAGCTCAAGGTGCGTCTGCCCGCAGGAGCCTTCCTGGTGCCGTACCTCCTCTTCATGGTGATCGCCGGGATGCCCCTGTTCTACATGGAGCTGGCCCTCGGGCAGTTCAACAGGGAGGGAGCTGCCGGCGTCTGGAAGATCTGCCCCATCCTGAAGGGTAAGGCGCACCCTGGGGTGCGGGAGGGTGGGCCTCAGAGTGTGCACACAGGCCTGCTTGCTAAGGCAGGAGGCACCTGCACCACCGACCGTGCTAACCTGAGTCCTGCTTTAGGACAGGTCCCGGCCTGGATATGAGGGTGCCCTTACTGGTGCTGGGGCTACTCCTGCCTCGGTGGTGATGGTCTGTGGTCAGGGTACTGAAATGGCAGACAAGATTAAGCACCCATCTATCTATTGATCTGTCATCTATTCATCATCCATCAGTCATCTATCCATCCATCCCTCATCTACCTATCCAACTTTATGATCCACCCATCGTCTATCTATCCATCATCTGTCATCCATCTATCCATCACCTACCTATCTGTACTTATCATCCATCAGTCATCTAGCTATCCATCTATCCATCATCTACCTATCCAACTTGATCACCCATCATCTATCCATCCGTTATCGATCATCTATCTATATTTATCTATCTATATTTATCATCCCTCCATCCATCATCCTTCTATCTCCATCTATCGTGTCCATCTGTCCATCATCTACCTATCTATATTTATCATCTCTCCATCCATCATCCTTCTATCTCCATCTATCCATCATCTACCATCCATCTGTCCATCATCTACCTATCTATATTGATCATCTCTCCATCCATCCATCATCTGTTTAACTTCTTCTACCACATATCTATCATCTGCCCATCCATCCATCACCCATCTGTCTTCATCCATCACGTAAGCATCCATCATCCATCCATCCGCCCACTCTTTCCACATTCATCCATCTATTTCCATATCACGTATCTGCCCATTTGTCTAGTTATTCGCCAAGCCCCCAAGCTGCTGGTGTTGAGCCCAGGTGACCAGCCCAGTAGCTGCGTTCCTGGGCCCCTCCTGGGGGTCCTGCAGAGCCGGGGTGGGCATACTGTGCTGTGTGCTGGAGATGTAGACTGGGTATGGGGGCTTGAGTAATCACCTGGGAGGAGCAGAGCGAGACTCAGTCTACACCTGTTAGCTCCCAGCCAGGTTCTGTGTCCCAGGACCTGGGGTTCCGGGAGCTTTGGGGTGCTTTCTCAGAGAGCCCTGGGGAAGGTGCCCCTCTGACAGGTGGTGGGCCTCAGAAAATTTTCTCGCAAGCTCTGAGCAGCTGGTGCATGTGGCAGGGAGCAGAGGCCAGCAGCCTCCAGGCCACACTGTCCTGGGGTCAGGGGGTCAATGCTGCTCTTGAAAGAGGACGCCTCCCGGCAGCTGAGAGTGTGCTTGGAAGACAAGGCTGTCCTCCAGAGGACAGGGTGCCCTCGAGCACAGAGGCCCCAGGGCGGCAGGCAGGCTCTGCAGGGCCTAAGGGCTTTCCCAAGCTAAGCGATTAATTCTCTCTCCAGAGAACTCTCTTCACGGGGTGACACGTGTGGGAAGCCAGTGGGATCTCAGAGCAAGAGTCAAAGTTTAAAAGAACTACCTGAAAAAGTAAAAAATAAAAGAAAACATAACAAAAAGAGCTCTCTGAGTGTGTCTCTGTCCCCACTGTGTCCTCCGTGGAGGACACGCTGGCCAGCCCACCCAGGGACCCTGGGAGTCTAGAGACTGATGCACAGCGTGGCCTGGATGCTGCGCTGTCCGCTTGTTGTACTACGTGGGCTCAGCCGAGGCCTGTGGATCCAGGCCTGCAGCTCTGGATGCAGAGGGGCAGCCGTGCCCCCAGGCATGGCCCAGGGGTGGACGGCGCACCCAAGGTGGCAGAGGCCAGGTGAACCTCAACCCAGGCTCCTTTGGGGGCATCTGGGAGCTCAAGGCCTTCAGCGGAGCAGGTGTTGGGGACCCGGTGTGAGGCCAGGATTTGTTTTGTGAGGTGGCCCGGTCTCCCTCCAGGGCACCGGCTCAGATCACCCTGGGTGCCACCCACCAGGGAGCTGCTCCACACACAGGGAGAGGGGAGCCCCGGCAGGGCCCCAGGGAGGACGACCAGCCTGGGCCTCCAACCGGAGTTGGCGGTGCAAGCGGTGTCTCTGGATGTCACGTCGCAAGCACAGATCTTTCCACCCAACTGCCGCCATAGGCCTTTATCTTGCGATTTACAAACCATTTGGATTTAAACTGCCGGGCAATTCCCAGGCACCCCAGAGCGCACGCAGTGCTGAAGACTGACTCGGGATACAAGGGGACCAGCAGGGCAGCTGTGCCCACCACGGGGAAGCGAAGACCCGGACGCGTGGCCGCCTGCTCAGCGGGGCCCTGGAGGAGGTGGCGGGTGGTGGCGGTCAGCGATCCACCCACCCGCAGCCTACACCATCTCCCGGCCTGCCGCTGCCTCATCACCATGACCTCGGGGACCTTGGGGGTCCCAGGACACGAACAGCACGGCTCTGGGGCCTTTCCGCACTCAGGGACGGATCCGTGAATCCCGGGAGAGACCTAGGCTTCACATGGACGCAGCGCCAAGAGGGGCCTTCCTGCCATCACTTGGGGCAGCCACGGGCCAGCATGGTCGGGACGCAGCTGCTCCTGCAGCCCGGGAGGCAGAGCCCAGGACCCTGGATGCCCTGGCCCCCCGCACCCTCTCTCCTCTGTGCGCTAGGTCTCGTTCCTAAAGTCTCACCCGGGTCACGTCTTCGTGACTAGGATGCACGTGGTGAGGGCGGCAGTGACTTCACCCGAAACGCTTCCCGGTGAACTAACGCACGTCCGTTCCTCCGTGGCCTCCGCAGGGGGCTGGCACTCTGTGAGCTCCTGGCCCAGGCGCCAGCCCAACAGCGCCGAGCTGCACTCTGGACGGTGACGTCCAGGGCGAGGGACAGACAGTGACGTCCAGCGCAGGGCCAGCTGCATCTGCGGCCAACTCTAGAGTCAGCAATGGCACTGCAGCTAGAGAGAGAGGCTGCCAGTGGCCTCCGCACAGATGAAGGCCACCATGGTCAGGGAGCCGTGTTCTTCAGTCTCATCCTTGCGCTTTCTTCCTCCCCCTCCCTCTCTGTCTCCCGCTCCATGATGGCCTCTCTGATGTCAGCATGTGCACACACATGCACACACAGTGCACACACACAGGCACACACAGAACATACACCTGCACACTCAGCACACACAGATCACACAGGTGCATATGCAGTGCACACACAGCACACACATGCACATGCAGTGCACACACAGGGGCACACACAGGACACACACCTGCACACACAGAACATACATCTGCAGGCACAGGGCACATGTGGTGCACACAGAGCACATACCTGAACACAGGACACACCAGCACATGCAGAGCACACACATGCAATACAGAGCACACACCCTACACATACAGGCACACAGCACATCTGCACACACAGCACACACGTGCACATGCAATGCACATAGCACACACGGCACACACAGAACACATACCTGCACATGCAGTGCACGAAGGCACACACAGCACACGTGAAGCACACATATGCATGTGCAGTACACACAGCACGCATCACATGCAGAACCCACAGGCATACACAGGACACACAGGGAGCTGTGCTGGGTTCCTGTTGATGTTCCCCAGGACTTCGCAGAGACTGAACGGTACACGAGAGGCGGCCGAGGAGAGCTTGCCGTAGGGCAGATGGGCTGTGCGGGGCGGGACGGTCTGACAGCTGCTGGGCAGGTGGACGCCTCTCACTGGCTCTCGTGTGATGCTAGGAGTGGCTTGGCCACGTAGGTGGGCTGGCGAGGGGCCACGCTTCGTGGCCTGGGCCCGTGGCTTTCTGAGTCTCTGCCTTCTGGGAGGGCAGTGCTCAGAGTGACCGGATGCATGGCCAACATGTGCACCTCCCTCCTGGACACTGGTCTCCTCACTAGGCACCGGGGCACTGGGATGACAGCCATGCACGCCACGCACTCTGGGAGCGTAGCCGCCAGGGCGGGCCGGCTTTCTCGGGGCTGCTGTCTGCCGTGAAGCCAGAGGGAGGGCCCCACACACAGCAGTGGCCCCGAAGGACCAGGGCGAAGTCGGCTCCTCCTTCGTACTCCGGATTTGGATCTGCCCTTGCATTTGACCAAAGGCTTCTCCGAGTTCCCAGAGTTCCAAACTGAGAATTTGGTACACAAAGTTTTAACCCTGAGCAGTTTTCAGACTGGACATCCACAGTCGACTGGCTGCCGTGGAAAAGTCCCACGGTGCACTGTGGGGCAGCATGGCTTCCCAGCAGCGAGGCTTCCCAGCAGTGAGGCTTTCTACCACGGCCTGTGTGTGAGTCCTCTGGAGATCACAGCCCAGCCTTTCTCCTAAGGAGTTCAGTGGGCAGAATTGCAAAATAGAATTAACCAATGTTGATCAGTTTCTCCCTGGAGGAGCGCTTTGGAAGGAAACCGTTTTGGCTTTGTCATCGCTACATCTGAGCACATCTTCCAAGGGTACAGTTTAGTCCTGATCCTGTGTTTAACATAAACTGTTGCACATTTTTGCTTTTATTTTTTCTTTCAAGATAGGAAGAGAACTTCAGCAAGTTGCCTTGAGTGTGAAAACAGCTTCTCCTAAGGGTTATGACCATAAAAAGCCACCCCAGCCACTTGCAGAAGTCCCCTAAAAGACGAGCTCCTGCCCCACCCCCTCCTCCAAACCAGCATGCAGGACAAGCCGCTACTGAGTTTCACTGAAATAAACGCTGAGGAGAGGAGATGCTGAGGTGAAGACGACCCTGTGTGGAGCTGGGTCCCGTGAACCCCTGCACGAATGCCCAGCGCCGTATGAGGAGGAGCCCTCCATAAATGGGAGGAGCCCGTTAACCACCAGGCCCATCTTCCCACCAGTCAGGAAGGCAGCAACCTGACCCCGGATTCCAGCTTCCGAGAGGCTTTGCGTGGCCCAGGGTGGCTCTGGCAGCCCTAGATGGTCACACATGCCCTGGGTGGTCTTGGATGGTCTTGCATGGCCAGGGGGTACTTTGTGGTCACACAAGACCCTAGGTAACCCCAGGAAGCCTTAGGTGGTTGTGTTTGGCCTGGATGGTCACAAATGACCCCAAGGGACCCTACATGGCCTTGCCTGGCCTGAGTGGCTCTAGGTGGCTATGAATGGCCTCAGCTAACTCTGCTTCTCCTGGTACCTGGGGCTGTGGATGGCAATGAATGACCTCAGGTGGGCTGGGAAGCCCTGCTGACCATGGAGGACACAGATGACTGTGAATGGTCCTGTGACTCTCGGTGGCCCAGTATCCCCTGGGTAACCATGGGCAGTTTGGTCCCAAGTGAGCCTGGGTTGCTGTGAATGGCCACAGAGCTCCTGGTCGTCCCTCAGTACTGTTGGTGGCTGTGGGGGCTGTCGAAGACACCGGGTCACCTTTGATGGCTCTGCTGGCATGGATGTCCCTCAGTGGCCCTGGCTGACTGTGCTGGCCATGGTTGACTGTGGATGACTGGTGGTTTTATGTGGACCCCTTAGTCCTAGGTGACCCTGGTTGGGTTGCCTGGGTGACCCAGAGTGGCCTCAGGGGGCCCTGGGTGTGTCTTACTCTGTATGGTCCTCACTGGCCCCGTATGGCTGCGGGTGACCTTGGTGTGCCTCGGTGGCCCTGGATGGTCTTCGGTGGCCCAGATGATCCTGTGTGTCCATGGCTGGCACAGGGGACCTCAGAGGCACAAACGCAGTCTCAGGTGCCCTCCCTTGGCCCTGGTGACGCCCCGACGTCTCTGAGTGCAGAGATGCTTTGGGAGGTGAGCGGTCCCATACAGAGTCGGGCACAGCCCCCCACACGCTGCGTGTCTCGGGAAGTTCCCTGGAACCCGGGATGCCAGCGTGCAGCGGCTGGGCGGACGGCGGCTGACGGGGCTTTGCTGAGAGTGGCTCTGTGCCGCCCCTGCAGGTGTGGGCTTCACCGTCATCCTCATCTCGCTCTACGTGGGCTTCTTCTACAACGTCATCATCGCCTGGGCGCTGCATTACCTCTTCTCCTCCTTCTCCGTGGAGCTGCCCTGGACCCACTGCAACAACACCTGGAACAGCCCCAACTGCTCCGACGCCCCCGCAGGCAACGCCAGCGACGGCCCCGGCCTCAACAGTACCTTCGGGACCACGCCCGCAGCCGAGTACTTTGAGTACGTGGGGGCCGGGGGGATGGGGGCAGCGCTGAGGGCACAGTCACCCTGCTGCCTCCTTGCCCTGCACGTACCTGAGAGGGGACCTCTGATACCCAGCGTGGACGTGCGGCTCAGCAGAGCCCCGCAGGGCAAGCTCTGGGCAGAGGTGGACACAGGCAGCCCCTCACCCTTTCGTCCTGTTCCTGCTTCGGGGTGGGCGGGATGCTGGGGGTGCCACAGGGCCGGACACCCTCTCAGGTTTGGGCTCTGGGCCCCTCTGGGAAGACCACCTCTCTGAGCACCATGACCAACCCTGCTTCTGAGCCAGGCTGACTGCAGGTGCAGGGTGTGCGCCGTCCCTGCTGTCTCACAGAGCGGTCTCCTTTCCTCTGCTGTCGCTCTTCTGTCCCCTGACCCACGTGCCTCCACAGTCTGAGGCTCCCCTTTGCGGGCCAGGCCTTCCCCAGGAAGCTTTTCTCCGGGTCTGCTGTCCATGGCAGCTCCTGCATCCCACCACTGTCACCAGGGCCAATCTAGGAGGCCCCTTGGGCCGTGGTCCCCTCCCCCTCCTCAGTCCACGTGTTGGGAGAAGCGTGGTTTCCAGCCAGGGTTGTGGTAACAGGGCCCGCTGCCAACCATTGCGGGGGCCTGAGCAAGCTGGCTTGGACTGAGCTGGCCCCTCCTGAGCTGCAGCGTTGGCCTTGGCAAAGAGGGCCGGGGCTGTGGCAGTCAGAGCAGGTCTGGGACTTCCCATGGACCGTGGTGCTCTGCTGGCTCCGTAGCTCCCACTCGTGCTTCTGTGTGGGAGTCCACCGCCTGCCTAGCAGGAGGGATTTTGTCCTGCGTGAGACTGCTCTAGAGTTAACAGCAAGTGGAGTGACTTCTGGGGAGGTCATGGAAGAGCGGGGCGCGGGCTGGGCACGCACAGGTGCCCTGAGTGAAGGACGGCTCAGTCTCCTCCGTGGCCTCAGCACAGTCTCGGGGGACGTCATCGCTGCATTTCCCAGATGAGAAGCCCTGGCGGAGGGAGCGAGCCGAGTGCGCTGGGGCAGCGTGTGGCCGGGGAGGGTCAGAGACAGCCACTCGAGGAGCACCGCAGACGCTGTGGGTGGAGGCCAGTGGGCCGCTCGGCGTCCGAGTCGGCTGTGCTTGAGTGGGTTTGACTTAGTGCACAGGCAAAGGCTGGCGAGGGTTTCCGGCTAATTTCCTGTGGATTTTGTGCCATTTGAAACATCAGGAGTGACGCGCGGGTGGCGCCCGTCTTCTCTTTGGGAGAAGGCGGGACCTTGGGTTCATCCAAGGGACTTTCAGACAAGGGGGCGTGAGGGAGCGAGCGATGCGTCTGGTGACCCCCACGCCAGATGCTGGCGGAGAGAACGAGGTTGTCTTCTGAATGTGAAAGGTTCCCCAGCGCCCACTCTGGGAGGCCCTTGACGACACCACAAGTCCTCGCTCTGCACACAGCGGGGCTCCCCCAGGCAGCCTGGCACCCTCGGGTCTGTGGGCCGGAGTCCACACCCACTTTGTCACGCAGGTCACGGTGGAAGGGGTGGCAGGCGCAAAGGTTATGGTAGGGCTCCTGTGAGGTGGCCGCCTGCGTCTCCGGTTCCCGCGCAGGATGCCAAGTATGCGGCACTGTGGATTTGACAACCAAGCCGCAGATCAGAATGGGATGCACCCGGGTCAACCGTGGCGCCCCCAGCAGGCGTGGCCAGGCACCGGCACTGAGCGAGCCAGCGAGTGGCAGTCTGTTCGCCGAGCGCCTCCCGGGCCCAGACGCACGGTGGGCAGCGCTCAGCCACACAGACGCTCACAGCGCCAGCCCGGGGCCTGGCCAGCCATCCCGCTGCCACCAGACAGGGAACAGGAAATCTGCAGCGAGGACCTAGCAGCCAGGCAGCGCCAGCTGGTGCCTAGGGAGCCCCTGCCGGCTCACGGCTTCCTACCCAAGGAGGCCGCACCCTGGCCCCGATGCCCCTCACACCCGTTCGCTCTCCCCTCGTTCTGGCCAGCCCCTCCAGCTTCCGCTCCTGGCCAGCGTGCACGGAAAAATGCTGAAGCCAGGGCAGAGACCGCCTCACCATGAGTCGTGCAGGTCATCGCGTCCTGCCCCGTGGAGGGGGGACGTGGGCCAGGGGCCTGAAACAGGACCACGTGACCCGGAAGTCTACACACCTGCACACGCTTGGCCTGCACGCTTGCTAACGTCAGTTAGACAGTCGTAGCTTGAAAGCTAAGAATTTGCCGCAGTGGGGCTGTGATGGCAGCACTCACTAGGTTTGATAGGTATTTTTATTTTTATTCAGTTCATGGGATTCCCAGCCAGGCACGGTGGCACATACCTATAATCCCCCGCTCGTGAGGCTGAGGCAGGAGGATTGCTGCAACTGTATACCGAGAACTGCATAGCAACACCCTGTCTCAAAAGACAAAAGATTTGTTTGTGGCCCACTCTACGGTATGCGGTGATGAAGTTCCACGTTCACTTAAAAAGAATGTGCTTCTTGCCAGGCCTGGTGGTGCCACCTGCCAAGCCAGCACTCAAGAGGCTGAGGCAGGACAATCACTTGAGGCCAGGAATCAGAGGCCAGCCTGGGAAACGGTGCCATTCTGTTTTTTAAAGAAGTAGCGCACCATGCTGCTGCTGCTGGACAGAGCACCGCAGTGCCCCGGGCGTGCTCCTGGTGTGGTCTTCTCATCCTCGGGGACTTTCTCCGTACTGCCATCTCCGTTACTGACGGACAGTATCAGACCTGGCTCGCGGCCATGGGTTTGTCGTCTCCTTCCGGTTTCCCGTCTGCGGGGCTGAAGCTCCCGCAGGAGGAGTGTGCGCGGGGCGCCCTCGCGGGAGGCTGTTGGTTTATTCCTCCTCCCGAGGTCCGCCCGTCCGACGGCAGCCTCGTGTTCTGCAGGACTGGGTGGGGCGCGTCTCTCCCGGCTTTCGTCTCTGACCCGGGTGCGTCATTCACGTGGGCTCGGCCTCGCTGCTGAATTGGCAGGGCGACCTCCGTCTGGGGATCGGGATTTCAGAGCGGGAGTGGCCCGTGTGGCTGGCCTCTGTCCCCCTCATCGCCCCTTGGCTGGCCGCCCCCTCCCTGAGCTGTGCTTTCTCCTCTGCGTCACGCAGCGCTTGGTCTTCTGCTTTCCTTCTGAAGCTGTGCCTTTTACTTGCGGGGCAGAGTCCTGTGATGCACGAACGGTTTTAGACTTGAAGTCGAGTTTACCTAATTACTCCTTTAGGCCGCGTCTAAGAGTCCACTGCCCAATCTGAGCTCGTGTATTTACCCCGAGTCTTCGTCCCTGCCCTGCAGCTCTCCTAGCCACTGCGAGTTAATTTTCGTAGAGGGTGAAGAACGGCTAGTGCCGACTCCCCTCCTGGGTTTGGGTCACGTTTCCCTGCTTCTGCTTGTGCCCCCAATCTGTATTAGATGCTAGGCGTGACGGGTTCCATGCTTGGTCTCTCCCTTTCGAATGTAAGATTTCATGGCGGGCAGGCGATGTGGTCAGGTGCCATCCGGCCCTCTGGCTCTCAGGTGCCTTTACCACAGATGGTCCTGCTCACTGTGACCGGCTCACCCCAGCTGAGCCCTGGGAACTTCTGGTCCCGGCCCAGGCCCCTGGTCCCCCTGGGCTGCGCCCTGTGGCCAGTGTGACCCCAGTGCCGGTGTGCAGGTTGCAGGGACTCTTTCCAGCCATCCCCTCCCAGGGCTCTGCCCTGGTTGCGATGCTAGAGCGGAGGAGCCTAGTTTCTCCACGAGGCGCGGGTGGCCACGATGCAGCCCGGGGCTCGGTGTTATTTTGGGGGAGCCAGACAGTCAAGCATGCGGGGGCTGCAGCGTCTTCTCCGTAGCACAGCCCCCACTTCCCCAAGCAGGGCCCACCGGCTCAGCCCTTCCTCTCCATGTGGCTTTGAGAAGGACCTGCAGAGTGGCTCCCAGTCACCCCTGGGCAGCGCTGTCCTGAGCCTGGTCTTCACGGCAGCAGGAGTCAGGCGTCACCCTCAGAGAGCATGGGACACGCGTGTCACATCACTACTCAGAGCCGAGGCCACCCATGGGTACCAGGCTCGCGCTGGGGCTCCTCACAGGCCCAGTTCTCGTCCTTCCAGGGGGAGGCAGAGCTGGAGCGCAGCCTCGCCTCGCCCGGGCACGAGGCAGGAGGCCAGGGGTCGGGCAGGAGGGCATGGGCGGAGCCTCTCCTGGGCGGGGTGGGCAGGGGCGGAGCCTCGCGAGAGCAGGGCGGGGCTGGCGGGGGCGGGGCCCTCTGCTGAGCCAGCCCCGCCCGCACAGGCGCGGCGTGCTGCACCTGCACCTGAGCCGCGGCATCGACGACCTGGGCCCGCCGCGCTGGCAGCTCACGGCCTGCCTGGTGCTGGTCATCGTGCTACTCTACTTCAGCCTGTGGAAGGGCGTGAAGACCTCGGGCAAGGTGAGGCGGGCCGGAGCCGGGGTGGGCGCTGGCTGTGCTGGGGGCATCCGGCAGAGGGCGCCCGCGGCGAGCCGCGTGCAGAGGACGGAGCAGCGGGGTCTTCCCTTTTCCTGGCAGAGTAGTGGGCACCACTCGGGCACCTGGCGCTGCTCTGAGCAAAGTGACCCCGGGCAGTGGCGCTGTGCACAGAGCCCCGGGCTGCCTTTGCCTCCGCGCACACCGCGGTCCCACTTTGCCCTCCAGGGGCCCGCGTGCGGCCAGGTCGGGTCCCCGCACCACAGCCCGCCGCGGTCCGCCTTGCTTCATGCCCAGCCCGGCCCGGGAGCCTGCGGCCGGGTGGAGGCCTGCTGCTCTGGCTCCAGCCCGGCCACCTACGCTGCTGTCCCAGCAGGGGGCGCTTCTCCCCACCCGGCCACAAGGTGGTTCCGGGGCTTCCCAGGGAGCAGCGAGGCCCATCAGACCCCGGCAGGTCCGAGCGCATGCCCAGTGACGCCGTCCTCTCGCGCAGGTCGTGTGGATCACGGCCACCATGCCCTACGTGGTCCTCACTGCCCTGCTCCTGCGCGGGCTCACCCTCCCGGGGGCCATCGACGGCATCCGGGCCTACCTGAGTGTGGACTTCTACCGGCTCTGTGAGGCTTCGGTGAGTGTGCCCTCCGGTGAGCGCCACGGGCACACGATCTGTCTGAGTTGACTTGCAGTCCTCCTGCCTCAGCCTCCTGAGCCACTGAGGTGACAGCCATGCCCCAGCACACTGCATGTCTGAGATTTTAATGCCACATTGGTGCAGTGACGGCCACGTGGGCCGATGTGTGGGTCACAGCATCTGTCTCAGCCGGCGGGGCTGTCTCCTACACTCCCAGGTGTGGGGGTTCCTGGGGGAGGCCGAGTGGGGTCAGGGCTGAGCAGGAGGGTTGGGCAGGCACTGAGCAGAGCGGGCTGTGCTGGCTCCTGCTGTTCTGGACCCCAGGGCGGGGCGGGCCAGCGGGCAGCTTCATGGGGTCCGCTGGCTGGAGCCCCACAGGCCTCTCTAACCTGGCAACCCCTCCCCTGGCTCGCAGGTGTGGATCGACGCTGCCACCCAGGTGTGCTTCTCCCTGGGCGTGGGGTTTGGGGTGCTGATCGCTTTCTCCAGTTACAACAAGTTCACCAACAACTGCTATCGGTGAGCCCATGTCCTGGCGGGGATCGCTGCAGCCGACTCAGAACCGGCGGGGAGGGAGAGAAACTGCTCGCAAAACCCCAAGCCACGTAGCCATGGCCAGGCAGTTCCCGGCAAAATCCCCTCGCCTCAGGGAAGCTGCCAACCTCGTGTGGCTGTGTGTCCCCCCGAGGGGCCCTCCTGGGGCCGTGCTGGGGCCTGCGGTGGCAGCTCTCTGCCCTCTCACCCTGGCTGCCCCAGGAGCTCGGCTCTCGCCCAGGGCCACACTTCACCCCCACCCACCTGAGCGTGTGCACCCCCAGGGTCTGGAGGATCCACTTTGCCTGCAGCCTCAAGCTGGACCCAAATCCTCCTAAAAACAGGAGCAAAATTAAATCTGAGATCTGCTTTCTTTGACCTTTACGGGCTCGTGTTTACTCTCACATCCTGGGGATAAAATGCACTAAAAATAAAGACTGTGCACAGCAAAACGGCCAGGCGGCCGCTGCAGGTTCCCAGGGGACGGACAGCGGTCCAGGGCCCAGATCACCCTGCCCGAGCCCACCCTGTGTCCACTCGGGTCCGCCACTCTGTGGATGGCAAGTGTGGCCCTTCGGCTGCAGATGGCCACCAGGGGAAGTGGGAGGGCAATGCCCTCCAGGGGGACCCTGCACCCTAAGGCCTCCCTTGCTGCTGGTGCTCAGGTTTCTATGCCTGACTGGGGTCCCACAGCCCAGGTGAGCATGGAACTTGCATTTCAGCCCCTAGAGCCCACCGCGGGGCGTCTCCACTTCCCGGGGTCCCCATCGTACGGGTCAGTGTCTGGAGCCCTACCCAGATGCCTCAGGCACTGTCCCTCCCCACATGGCCCTAGGCTGGGCTGCAGAATGGTGGCCACCTGTCCCTGTCCAGGAAAGCAGCCCTGAGACCTCCTGGCCCGAGACGCAGTGACCTAAGAGCAAAGCTGGGGGAGGCTGCAAGGGTCTCGCCCACAGCACCAGGACGCTGGTCTTGTCTTGCAGGGATGCGATCCTTACCACCTCCATCAACTCCCTGACCAGCTTCTCCTCGGGCTTCGTGGTCTTCTCCTTCCTGGGGTACATGGCCCAGAAGCACAGCGTGCCCATCGGGGACGTGGCCAAGGACGGTGAGCCCGACGCGCAGCCCTGTGAGCCCGGGTAGCCACGGCCCAGGTGCAGACTGGGGGCCGAGCCGGCAACGCTGTGGGCTCCGGAGGCTGGGCTCACTGCCTGTCACCTCAGGAGCTGACGTCCCCCAGCATCGCTGCTGACCGACCTCTTCCTCAGTCTCAGGTGTGGGGAGGGGACGTGGGGAGCCGTGGACCCTGTCACCCGTGCGCTGAGGACCGAGGGGGTCAGCCTTGATCCCCTGCGGCTCCCGGAGAGCTGAGCACGGAGGCCCCCTCTAAGGAGGACGCAGGCTGGGCCTGCAGGAGAGAGAGCCGGGCTGGGTGACCCTCTCGGTGTCCCTGAGCCTGGGGTCTCCCCTCCGGCAGACCCGATGCAGGTGGGAGAGGGGACAGAATGCAGATCAGTCCAGGGTGAGCTTCGCTCACGCTGCTCCTCTGCCCGCCGTGGCTCCCCGCCCTTTATTATGATAAGCAGCAGTCGCCCTGACACCCATCAGCCCTGCAAGTGGGGCAGCGTCCTCCACGCGTTTCCTGACAGGCAGAGTAAATGTCACTGGCGCCCTGGCACGCAGACCGGGCCGGCGCTGTATTTCTCTCCACCGAGCGGGGAAGAAGCACCCCAGGCTCGCAGCTTGTGGCCTTTAAGCTTCAGTCTCCAAGGAGCCCGCATCCCCAGCCCGGCTGGAGAGCTGGGCAGCTCGGGAATTCAGGGCGCCTGGGTCTGACCCCACTGCCTCGCTGGCTCTGGGGTCCCATGAAACCAGGACCACCTCGTGGTCTTCGATTCTTTCCAAAGATGCTGCGTGCAGGGCTGGGCGCATGGCTGAGCCAGGAGGGTTGCGTTGCAAGTCTTGCCGGGCGGCCAGCGAGACCTCGCGTGGCAGTTTTCTTGCGAGGGCTGAAGGTGGAGGAGAGCTCAGTGGCAGAGCTGCCCTGGGCTCGGTCCCCAGGCCTGAGACACAGTGATTGCTAAGTGCCAGTCCCCGCCTCTGCGAAGGCGACCGGCACAAGGCGGAAAGCGCGATGCGGGCCCAGGGCCCATGACTGGGAGCCATGGAAATGGTCACCATTCGGCTCCTGGGGGACACCCACGAGATCCTTTGACAGCACGTTGAGCCTCAGAGGGGTCCTGTCCCCTCCCACGGTCACCACCTTCTGGTGTCGAGGAGGAAGAGGGTCGTCCCCACGGGCCACACGCTGACCTTGCAGGTCACTGCCTCCTGCAGGGTAGCGTGCGGACTGGGTCCAGCCTCCCGCAGGCCAGGCCCCAGGTCTCAGCAGCACAAGGCACCGCTCTTTTCTTTGTCCCTTGCCTGTGCATCCGTGGGGACCACAGAGAGCTCTGCTCTCCTGAGCCCCGGACCTCTGCGTGGCTTCTGGGGTCCCTGTTCTCAGGGTCGTGGGGACACGAGCCACCCTTGCACCTGTCCTCTGGAGGCGGCAGCTGCATCCCCCTGAGCAGCACTGGGCCCGGGGCACCGGAGGGGAGGAGCCGGGTCTCTCAGTGCTCGGGGATGGAGGTCAGGACTGAGCTCGGGCCGCCGAGTGTGTGCGCCTGTGTGTGTCGGGATGCAGTCGCGCACGTGTGGCTGTGCCAGTGCGTGCTTCCTCTCGTGTGTGTGTGCACATCAGTGCTTGCTGTGTCTGTGTATGAGCGTGTGCGTGTGGCGCGTGTGCTTGCACGCTTGTGTGTGAGTGTGCACACTTGCACGAGAGCTGCCCAGGATCACCAACTGGAACAAGGTGCTTGCTTCTCCAGCACCGGGACGACTCCAGAAACCGCTCGGTCCTCTCGTTTCTGGTCCTCACCTTGACCTTTGCCCGTCCGGTGCCCTGTGCCCTGGCGTGGGCACAGCGGGGCTGCGGGGCTGGGGGGCGAGCAGGCGCTGGGCGCAGGAGAGACGGGACGGGTGAGGCGCTCCTGTGGGTCCGGCGGGGCGCCCCAGGAGGGAGCAGGAGCCCTGCCACACAGCAGGTTCTGACCGCAGGCCCAGGGCTGATCTTCATCATCTACCCGGAGGCCATCGCCACGCTCCCGCTGTCGTCCGCCTGGGCGGTGGTGTTCTTCATCATGCTGCTGACCCTGGGGCTTGACAGCGCCGTGAGTACGGGGCCTGGGGGCTGGGGGCCCTGCCCAGTGCGCCAGGTGAGACCCCGGGACTGGGGCACTGCTGGCCGGAGTCAAGCTTTCGCTCTCTCTGCACCTGGGCGTGGGCATGCCCTGCCCCGCACCACAGCATCAGAGCTGGGCTTGGTGACAGCACTGCCTTATCAGGACACACAGCAGGGTACCCGCCTGGGGCTCCAGACCCCTCTGCAAAACCCCCCGGACTGAGTCTGACTGCAGCGCTGGCCCAGCCGGGCTGTCTCGGTGCCACTGCGGTGCCCAGCCCGTTGTCCTCCCCATCCGCACCCCCACCCCACTGAGCCCTGGGTGCCAGGACTGGCCAGGGCCACCTGCCGGGGCTCAGCACACTTCCTGGAGTGTGACCCGAGACCCCACATCGCGGGAATGGGCTCCACCGTGGCCCCCACCTCTTGGGTTTGCAGCCCGCGGGGTGGACAGAGCCCGCCGTGTCCCTGCGTCTGCACCGGGAGGGTGGCCCCCTACCCCGTGCTCACAGGGCACATAGGTCCCAAGCGCGTGCCAGGCTGTCCAGGGCTCCCCGTCATGACGCGCCCGGGGACAGGCCTGCTGTGCCTCGGCTGCGCTCGTGAGAGGGACGCCTTGCTCGGGACAGCAGGGTGGAGCTGTGCCCCTTCGCCCTGCCTGGAGGGACAGTACTGTGTCACCCGTGTGGCCCGCCCTGCCCAGCAACCCCTCCCTGAGGGGCCTGTCACCAGGGAGGCTCCCACCAAGGCCGTGTCCCCCCGCCCCGTCGCGCTGGGCCGCCTGCAGGTCTCTGCCCCCTCCGTGCCCGGGCTGCCCTCCGGGGGTGGGTAGGTGCGAGTGCCACGCCTGTGCCCGCAGATGGGTGGCATGGAGTCCGTGATCACGGGGCTCATCGACGAGTTCCAGCTGCTGCACCGGCACCGGGAGCTCTTCACGCTGTGCGTCGTGCTGGGCACCTTCCTGCTCTCCCTCTTCTGTGTCACCAACGTAGGCACCGCCCCGCCCGCGTCTGGGCCCCCTCCGGATGGGCAGCTCTGCAGCAGAGCCGGGGAGCTGGGTGTGGGGGGCGCGTCTGGCCCTGGCGGACTCTCCAGGGCTCAGCCCCTGCAGGGCGTGTCTGCCAGCCAGGCCAGTTCAGCAAAAGCACCTCGGAGCGGGGTCCCAGCCGCTGCAGTCCCCCCGGGCCCCTCTCTTCCAGGGTGGCATCTACGTCTTCACGCTGCTGGACCACTTTGCAGCCGGCACCTCCATCCTCTTCGGGGTGCTCATCGAGGCCATCGGGGTGGCCTGGTTCTACGGTGAGTGTGGGAGGCGCTGGCGCGGGGCAGGTGGAGGACGGCTGCCCCTCGAGGCGACACCGTGGGCACAGGCAGGACCAAGCCCAGCTGCTTACTCAGGAGCAGGACTTGGGGGCATGGCCCTGCCCACTGCCCGGGTCCTCCGCACCACGCAGCAGGCGAAGCACCGGGAGCCCCGGCTGTGACGGCTGAGCCCCTCGCCGCGCTCCGGGTTTTCTGTCTGCACCGTGGGCTGGGCACCGGCCTCACCCCACACATAGCACCTCTGAAGGGCTGGCAGCTGCCCGGGGGACCGGCCATGTGCACCTGGGTGACCCGCCCCTGCGTGGCCATGCTGTGTCCCCAGCCTGAGCACCAGCTCACCCAGAGCTCAGCACAGCGCTGAGCCACACGGCAGCCCAGTGGCACAAGGGAACCTGTTCAGATTTTCTCACGAGTCGGTCCCCACAGGTCAGACAGTGGTACTGAAAGAAAAACCCACCTCCCCAGAGTGAGTCTCAGGGTGTTATTGGAGAGAAAATGCCATTTATTACACTTCCAGAAGTCACTTCTCCTAAGTGTCAGTGACTACACAAACTGGAATACCATGCAGCCTTCAAAAGGCACCGCAATCCTGCCATGCACTGTGACATGGCTGAACCTCAAGGACACTCGCTGACTGGCAAGAGCCAGTCCCCAGAGGCAGACACCACATGTTCCTCTGTGTGGTTCAAGCCTGAAGCCCGCTGAGGCTGTGGGGGCTGCAGGGGGGCAGGCAGTGGTGTCTGAGGGGAACGGGCGGAGCTTGCGCTGAACAGTGAGCGAGTGTGGGTGTGGAAGCTGCGGCAGCGGCCCAGCGGCGGGAGGGGCTGCTGTGTGCTTCAGATGGTTGCAGGGGTAAACTGACGTTATGCGCTTGGTGCCACAATTTGTTTTTTATAAAGATGATCCTGCTATAGAGTTCAGGCTGGTCTTGAACTCACAGGAGCTCTTCTGCCTCAGCTTCCTGAGTGCTGGAATTACAAGCATGCGTCACCACACCCCACTTCCATAATTTTTAAAAAGTGGAGAAATACCAGTTGCGGGGAGGGGGAGGATGGGGGAGCGGGGCCCGCCAGGTGGCTGTCCAGAGTGCAGGCCAAGCCGGGGGGTCGTCAGGGCTGAGCCCACATCTGGGGTCCAGCAGCCAGCGAGGCTACCGGTGGCTGGGTCGGGGCCCCCTCTGCGGAGACCGGGAGCAGCCGGGGGTCCATGGAGCCGGGCCGGGAGCAGGAGCCCAGGGTTGCACACGGCCCTGGTCACGCGGTCCTGATGCCCCACGGCCCCGCCTCCCCCAGGTGTCCGGCAGTTCAGTGAGGACATCAAGCAGATGACGGGGCGGCAGCCCAGCCTGTACTGGCGGCTGTGCTGGAAGCTGGTCAGCCCCTGCTTCCTCCTGGTAAGGCCCGCACAGCCCGTCCTGGGCCCACACCTGCCCCGGGTGTCCCCCGGCCCCCAAGGTCAGGTGGGCACAGCATGGTGGCCCTGTCTGCTGGTGGTTTCCTCCTCCCTGGGGACCCCAGGAGCGGTGCGCCTGTGATGCTGGCACCCCGGGTCAGGCTGGACGTGCTCCTGCATCTGGCCGGAAGGGGGATAGGAGCCCAAGCACAGGAGTGAGCCAGGCTCTGTTCCCCGGGGCCCTGGAGCCCTCCTCGGTGTGACCCGGGGAGGCTAGCAAAGCCCGCTCATGCCGGGCAGTTGGGACAGGCAGCTGAGGCTGCTGGGCGGAGCCGCGCTGCTCTGAGTCTGCAGGTGCGGGGAGTCGCCTGGGTGGGGCGGGGACGTGGCCAGACCCCCTCGGAGGGCCGCTGGGGCCGCCCGGGGCCAGCAGGGCCTGCAGTGATGTCTCCTGGTCCTCCACCCCCGAGCCGGTCCCCAGCCAGTAGCTTCTGGGATGCTGGGGGCGGGGAGAGGTGGCAGACGGCCCAGCCCAGGTGCCACAGGAATTGGCAGTGGCTGGGCTCCAGCTTGCGAGTGTGGCCGTGTGAGGTGAGTGTCCCCAGCCAGCCCGGTGCCAGCCCTGCGCTCACCAGGGTCCTGGGCAGGACTCGACCTGTGAGAGGTTCCGGAGACTCCCGAGATGTGTCTGACTGCTGGCAGCAGGACACACAGTGTGTGTGGAGGCGTGTAGTACCTGTGTAGGTGTGTAGTGCCTATGTAGACAATGTGTGTAGACGTGCAGTACCCGTGTGGGTGTGCACTGTGTGTAGCGTGCAGCGTGTGTCCAGGTGCACAGGTGTGAGCCCATGTTTGCAGAAGCGTGGTGTGTGCATGTTGCTGGCTAGCAGGCCGCCCAGAGCCCGGGTGACGGTCAGCTCTGTGGTCTGTCACTTCCTCCAGACCACACGGAGGCCGCCCTGGGTCCCACGCGGGCTGCAGATTGCGAGAGGTGCCCAGGCAGTGCCCTGAGTGCTGGCCAGCTCTGCTGGGCTCTGGTGTCCAGCAAAGCACGAGGAGAACAGGACAGCCATGCCTGGGCAGACGGTGCCCACGCAGCCCCGCCCTGTCACCCGGGGGCCTGGCGTCCGTACGGCAGTGCTCGTAGCTGAGAGCCCCTGCTGCCCACCGGCCCATTCCTCGGGGCGCCTGCTGACTGGTGTCCTTGGTTTCAGTTTGTGGTCGTGGTCAGCGTCGTGACCTTCAGGCCCCCCCACTACGGCACCTACGTCTTCCCCAGCTGGGCCAATGCGCTGGGCTGGGTGGTCGCTGCCTCCTCCATGGCCATGGTGCCCGTCTACGCTGTCTACAAGTTCTGCAGCCTCCCGGGCTCCTTCCGAGAGGTAAGTGCACAGCCCCCGCCCGGCCTCTCCCGGGCAGAGGGCACCAGGTCGGGACGGCATCCCGTCCCCACCCACTCCTGCCCGCTCCTCTGTGGTCAGAAGGGCGAGTGAGGAGGCTGGCCGGTGGGGGCGGGCTGTGGCGGTGCCCCATCCCCGTGCATCGCGTGCGTGACTGGTGTCGGCACCCCGAGTGTCCTTGTGTGCGTCTGCTCTGAGTGTCTAGGTGCGCGCAGGCCCGGGTCAGCGCCTGTGACTCGCACACCTGTGTACCGAGTCTGTGTGCCTGCCTGTGTGCTCTTGTGCCCTGTCTGTGCAGGTCCACGCGTGTGTGGTGCCTGCATGCAGCCTCAGGGTCCGGGCTGTCTGGGTGCTGCGGCGGGCTCCTGTGGGCCTGCTCTGTGGACGGTGGGAGGGGAGGGAGGCGCCGGGGGACGGGTGCACCCTCGGCACCAGCCACACTGACCGGGCTCCGGGTCCCGGGCCCCAGCACTGTCCTGCAAGGCGGGCATGGGCCCTGGCACTGCCTGCCTGAGATCAGGACCCGGCTCGGGGATCCGCGTGTGACCGCGTGTCCTCTGCACCCCGCTCTGACCTAGAAACTGGCCCAGGCCATCACGCCCGAGAAGGACCGCGAGCTCGTGAACCGAGGGGAGGTGCGCCAGTTCACGGTGAGTCCCCGCCAGCCCTCGCTGGGGACAGCGTGACAGACAGCGGTACCCTCACCCACTGGGGCTGCTGGGGGCCGGGAGGTCCTGGCTGTGAGCAGCGCTGACCCATGCTCCGAGCACACCGTGTGCCACACACGATCCTTGGTGCTGATGGGGCCCCACCACCCCCGGGGCAGAGGGCAGAGGTCAGAGGTCAGCAGGGTGAGCAGAGCCAGGCTGACATCGCGGGGGCCCCGCATGAGGAGACCCTTCAGGAGACGAAGTGACAACCAAGAGGATCAGCAGGGGACCTGCAGCCTCCAAGGACCTCGAGGGGCACTGCCAGGCGAAGCCCAGGGGCCGGGGCATCCGGGGCAAGTCGGGGGCACAGGGATGCTTGGTGAGAGCGCACGGTCGTGCTGGCACTGCCGGACACACGCTGTGCCCTGGCTCGTGTGCCTGTGTGTGCCACACTGTCTGCCCCGGTGTGGAGAGGCACCGAGAGAGCCCGCGAGGACTCAAGCCCACGCTCCGCCCATGGCCCGGGATCCAGGTCCTCCTGCTCCAGGCCCAGAGAGGCTGGCAGACGCCTCGCGCCACGAGGGAGAAGCTGCACTCTGAGCCCAGGACTCAGGGCCAGGGCCCGGCCTAGCAGGGTGTGCAGGGGCTGCAGGGTCAGAAACTTCTCCCAGCTGGGCACAGTGGTGGTCACCTACAATCCCAGCCCTTGAGAGGGTGAGGCAGGAGGATTGCCAGTGAGCTTGAGACCAGCCTGAAGTATGTAACAAGACCCTGCCTCAAAAGAAAGAAAGAAGGAAAGAGAAAGAAAGAGAAAGAGGGAGAGAGAGAGAGAGAGAGAGAGAGAGAGAGAAGAAAGAAAGAAAGAAAGAAAGAAAGAAAGAAAGAAAGAAAGAAAGAAAGGGAATAGAACCTTGTCCAGGAGCTCAGAGCCCCAGCTCGTGGCCCTGTGCTCTGCGGCCCACCCTTCCCTGCCCGGCCTGGTCCTCGTCCTCCCTGGGCAGTGGAGGTGGAGGCTGCCCAGAGCACCAGGGTCGGAAGCAGGCGGGCACCTGCGGCAGGTGGAGGGCGAAAGAGCCAGTGGGCGGGGCAGCCTGGTGTCGCACACCGGCCGCCGCGTCCGCCCCTCCACCGTGGGCCCAGCCAGGGTCCTCCGTGGCCCCAGCCGCAGCCTCGCAGGCGGGACCACGCCGGGCACGTTCGCGTTGGGATTCCTCCTCCCGACTCCCGGCCGGTTCTGGCGCTGGACAGCCTCTCAGTCTGGACCGCAGGCCGTCCGTTTTCAGCCTGTTCCCTCTCAGTTCAGCATGCAGGCTGTGAAATCCCCTCCCGTGCCTCATTTCTTGCCTTCCACAGGCTCCGCTGGGGTTTTTTAAAACATTGGTTTGAAACATATTTTAATTTCTGGTGTGACTTCCGTCCCTAACTCCCGTGGAAGTCTGCCCAGAGGCCTCTCAGTGTGGTAGCGGAGACTAAACCAGGCCCTTGGCGCCGAGCCACGTCTCCAGCCCTTTCTCACTTTCAGTTTGGAGACAGGTCTCACTCAGTCACCTGGGCTGGACTCACACTTGTGATCCTCCTGCCTCAGCCTCCCGGGGACTCATCTCCTGGTTTCTCTCTGATGCGGCTGCACTGTGCTCAAATGCCCGACGCCCCCATTCTCTGAACCATCCTGAGATTTCTCGGCGGCCTCGCGCCCAACCAGCTTTGACAAGGGCTCTGCGTGTCTGCTGGGGACGGCACACCCTCTACCCGAGGGCCGGTGCTGCCTCAGCCGCTGGCTCCATGGGTTTTGCCCACGCCTCTGCCTGACCCCCAGCGGCTGCCTGAGCCACCAGCCCGTCCCTGAGGTCCTGGGTTCTGCCTCGTCCTTGGCCCCTGCAGTACAGGCCCGACGCATTGCCCCCGCGCTCTCGGGTTCGTCTTGCTGGGGGAATTCAGCGTTAACCTCAACCTCCGGCCTCTGGTCTCCGCCCCAGGTGTCTCCTGCAAACCTGGCCCGGCGTGAGCCCCCCGCTGACCGCCAGCTCCGGCTCCGCCGCCTTCCGTTCTGCCCGCCGGTCTCGGGGCCTGTGTCCCCCTTTCCCGCCTTTCTGTGCCGTTTTCTTATCCTGCTTCTCCCTGCTTGCTCAGAGCCCGGTCCTTCGGTTCATTGGACCGTTACCCCAGGTCGGCAGATGTTTCGCTTTGCCTGAAGCTGGCCCGTGTCTCGCGGTCCCAGCGCCCCAGGACTCAGCCGCTCTCCCCTGAGGACTTTGCCTGGCTTCTCGGGACCCCGAGGCGCCCTCCGTGTGACCAGCTCCACGAGTGTGGGGGTCACGGTCCTTCCGGCAGGGGCGCCTCTCTCTCCCCGCCCCCATCGAGAGGGGGCCCGTGCCACTGCTCCCTGGTATCTTGGTCGATGGGCCCGTGCCACTGCTCCCTGGTATCTTGGTCGATGGGCCCGTGCCACTGCTCCCTGGTATCTTGGTCCTGACCCCGGGCTCCACTGCTGTCTCCGACTTGCCGGCCTCAGTCTCCCTTGCTGCGTCCGCAGCCAGGTCCGGGGCTCGGGCAGTTCTGAAGCTTCGCGCTCACGGGCTGCCTTGCCTCTTGCCGCCCTGTCCTCGCCCGGGTTGGGGCCTGTTTGCCCGGGGTGCTCACCACATGCGGATTGGGTTTCGGGGTTTGCACCCGTGGCCCCGGGACCGCATGTGGCCATCTGTGCCCAGCTTGTGAGCCTGCCACCCCCGCATCTGTGGAGGCGGGCCGGCCCGGCCCCGCCCTCCGCAGCGGCTCCTTGTGTAGCAGGCGGTGGGCGGATGGGCAGGTGGAAGGCAGCGAGGCAGACAGGCCACAGACAGGTGACAGATGGCCGCTGCGTGTGAACGGAGACTGACAGGCGACATGGCCAGGACACAGGACAGGACAGAGCTTGAACGACACCCATCTTCCTGGAAAGTACAGTGTTCGGTTTTAGTTTTGTTGTTATTGTGTCACTACAGGGGTTTTTTTTGGTTGGTTTTTTGGTGTTTTGTCAGCGTTAGAGATGGAACCCAGGATCTTCGCACCATGCCCATCCCAGCCATTTTAAAAGCATATTTTATTTAGAGACAGGATCTCACTAAGTCACAGGGTTGCCCACGCTGGGCTTGAAGTAGCGATCCTCCTGCCCCAGCCTCCCAGAGTGCTGGGATGGCAGCTTGGTCCCAGGGCCGCCCCTCGGTGAGAAGCGTGCTGCTCGTCTGCTGTCTCTGCTCGGTGTCCCTTGTGCACTCTGCTTCCGGTGCCCGCTGTTCGTTGCGCTCATGGAGTTTATTGTTTCCGTCAGATCTGGGTCCTGTCAGCCGCCATCGGCACTGTCTTCCCCCAGCCCTTCTGGGGCCCAGCTCCCCATGCCCCCGGGCCTGCACCCCATCTCCCGCTGGGGCTGCATCTCTGCCCGCTTCCTGGGGATGCGCCGTCCCTGAAGTGATGATGTCCCTCCTCCCGGCATCCCTGTGACCTGCCGCTGGGTCTCACCGCACAGAGCTGTTGCGTGGGCTTCCAGTCTGCAGATCCGAGCCCCGCTGCCTGGGCTCTGGGTGGCCTCCCTCCCACCAGCACGCACCCCTGCTTCTGTCCCGCAGGGGCGGCGCGTGAAACCAGGTCCCAGGCCCAGTGTCCCCAGCAGGCCGGTGTCACCCACACCCGGCCCTCACCCTGGCACATCCTGTATGCTGCAGGACAGGCCGCCTGTCCTAGGCATTTGTGGACACAGCTGTGCCACTGAGTGTCACCGGTGCTCAGAAACAGGTTGGGCAAGCCCACCCTGTGCCCCAGTGGTGACACTTGCTGGGGTCCCACACTGCAGCAGTGTGGACTGCAGCCCTGGGAGTCGGGGTCGGGCCTGAGCCCCATGGGAGGGTGCCCCACACGGTGCTGCCCGTGCTTCTGAGTAGCCCCATTTCTTTCCAGCTGCGCCACTGGCTCCTGGTGTAGCGAGCAGCGACCTGGCCAGCTGGGCAGGCCCTCGCCGGGGAGAGGCACTGCGTCCTCCCTGGGACCTCGGCTACGTGGACAAACACCCAGGGTGGACTCACTGCGAGAACCACACCAATCCGTGCAGTGGGGCTGACCGGTTGCTGCCCCATGTGGCTGACCACCCTGCCACCCCTGCTGCCCATGTCTCAAGAGAGGACACAGCGACTGTACATACACTGTCCCTGCGCCCTCAGGGGCCGCCTGGGCCATTCGTGCTGCTCAGATTTAAAAGCCAGGTCCCTGCCGAGGCTGAAAGGCAGAGACGGAGGAGAACGGCTGAATCGGCAGTCTTTTCCTGGTGCCAGGCTGCGAGCAGATGGTGACCAAGGGTGCCACTCACCTGTCACACACGTGGGCTCCATCCGGGGAGGAGGACTGGGCTGCTGCTGCGTGTGACGGGGACGCTGCTTCCTTGCCACCAAGAGAAGTGATTCTCCGCAGACCCAGCTCAGGCTGCGGCCACTCCTGCCCTCAGGGCGCTGGCCAGCTCACTGCCGCCCTGCTGTGGACTTGGCCGGAGTGTGTCCCCACCCATGGCCACCTGCATGCACAGAGCCCGCATCTGCCAGCCTGGGGTCTCAGGCACGTGTGACATCTTGGGACACTTTATTGTTAGGAACTCGCATTTTAAATCCTATTTATCTGTGTCGAAACAAATTCTCAAAGTACACGGTTTATTTCTGCAGATCTGTTTGTTGATGTTCTGCGTTTTGTTTACAAGAAAAATTAGCAATACCAGTGAACATGTGACTGAGACCAGCCTGCCTCTGCCACCCTCCCGCAGCACACCGGCCAGCCAACCCCGGGCACGGTGGCGCCTGGTTCACCCCGCTCGTGCCGCGAGGCTGCGCAAGCTCCTGGCCACGCGGTGTCACAGAGCGGTGCAGCCGTCATGCCGCCCAGAGAGGTGGCTGCAGCACAGAAATGTGCCTCCACCCAGAGGCAGGGGCGAGCCGAGCTGCGAGAAGCCCGCTGTCGCCTGCCGGCGGTGAGCGCATCGCAGTCCTGGCGGGAGGACCCGGCCTGCGGGGCTCCGTGGAGACAGCGTCGGCGTGGGCCTCTGTCTCTGTCCTGTCGTCAGTGCTGTGTGTGGGTCCTGTGCACAATAAACGCAGTCTGTGTTGGAAGTGACCTCGCCGCGTGGCCGCGTGTCTGCTTGGCGCTGTCGTCCTGCAAGGCCCCGCACCCTGTGCGTCACGGCCGCTCAGCTTCCCCGGGGAGACCTCTCCCTTCTGCCTGCCGTGCACCTTCCAGGCCGGGCGGGCCTTCGGGGGACCCTCGTCCCCTCCAGGACGCCCTGCTGAGCTCCCCTGTGGGTGCACACGGCACCCGCCCGCCCGCCAGGCCTGACCACTGTCCAGCCCCAGTGCCCCCAGCAGCCTCCCGGGCTCTCTGCATCCAGCTCGGCCCCACAGCCTGAGCTCCGTGGCCGCCGGCCCTCACCACAATGTCACCAGGGACACTGGAGACACGAGAGCCAGTCGTGCCCAAGGTCACCCCTCAGGGCCACACGGGTAGTCACTGGTCACATAGGCAGCAGGGGACCCCTGCAGACCAGGACCCATGAAGACAGCAGTCACTTCTGACAGTGTCCCCACGGGGATCTGTGCCCACCCCACGGGGGCCCTGCCACGGACCCAGGAGCAGTCGCGGGCGCCCTGCAGGTCTCCGGCCAGCCTGACCCGCATCCTCACTGCCGGCAGCCTCAAGGGTGACTGCTGTGGCCCAGGAATCATGGGGTTTTCTGGGCTGAGGGGGCCCCAGCACTGGCCAGATTGCACCCCATGAGCAACCACCCCCAGACAGACCACACCTGGTGCCAGCCCCCACGAGGAAAGAGAGGCCTCCCGGGCCTGATTGGGGTTCGCCATGCAGAAGTCATACTGCGGACAGGCACCTTGGAGACAACAGGGGCACCCAGATTGAGGCTCCAGGACTGAGGCAGCCACTGTACACCCCAGCACCCCATGTCCATTGGCAGCTCCAGGTGACCAGAAACGAGAGGTGTTCTGCCCAGCACTGTGGTCCAGATCCCTGCTGGGTGCTGGCCCGAAGCCATCCTGCAGGAGATGCAAGGGCGCGTGGGGCGGGCCGCAGTTAGTGCCCTGAATACTTAAAGAGCTTCGGGAAATCGATAGCAGAAGGGTAACGCAGCAGGGGAAGGGATGGAAACCGTGAGCAGGGCTGCACTGTCAGCAGACATGTTGGGTTCATGGTTTTGGAGGATTCAGTCCATGGCTTGCCACTAGGCAGCCATTGCGGTGACTGTGGCAGAACCCTCACCTCAGGGCTGGAGCGCAGCAGAGCAGCATAGGAAGAGACCACCGCTGTCTCTATCCAAGGCTGTGGCCCCATGAAGCCCCACCTCCTAAAACAGCAACACTCTGGGGACCCTGCCTCTGGGTGTGGCCCTGGGGACACTCGGGGTCTGAACCCTGGCAGGCACGTTGCACCAGCACATGTCCAGATGGTCCAAAGGTAAAGACACCAGCCCAATCCATTATCAAGGAAATGCAGGGACACCTGCCCGCCACAGCGGAGTCAGCAACCCTGATGCCGCCGTGGAGCAGGAGGAGGGTGGTACATCTCTGACCAGAGAGCAAAATGTCATAGCGGCTGGGGCAGTGTGTGGCCTTGTCCCTGACAGCCATCTCACCTGTAGGCCCCTGCACCAGGGCCATGGCCAGTGTGCCTGTACAGGTGACACCCCACCTGCTCACCCGGACCGCACGCCAACCACACCCAAGCCGGGGTCCAGGCCCGCACGCCTGCTCCCGCTTCCCCTTCTGTTGTTTCATGCCTTCAGTACGACCGGCTCCACCAGGGGGTGATACACACGTCACTGGGGGGCAGTCCTCAAGTGCTCAGGGGTGCTACCCAGGGGGCAGCCCCCTGAGCCCACAGTCCTGCGCTGGGCCCACAAATGTGTGCAGAAGTGCACATCCACACACGCAGACAGGCATGTCCACGCTCACAGCATGCGTGCAGATGTGTGCACAGCGGCCATGCTGGGCGCAGAGCCGGCATTGGCGTGTGCGGTCCCTGTCACATCGGAGCCATCAGCTGATGGTGCTAGTGCTGGCTGTGGTCATGGGGAGTATGCAGCCCCAGGAGACACACCAAGGCCCCCTCCCCCGGTCCCATACAGTGACCTTCGTGGAAACGGGGTTCTGGGGTATGTCACGAGGGTTGGCCCTACCTCCAGGTGACTGATGGCCTTTCATGGACGGGGGAAGCCAGGGACAGAGACACCAGGTGACCCCGAGGCAGGGACACAGCGGGCTCCTACACACCAGGCACCTGGATGCCGGGTCACCATGGGACCGGGAGTGAATGTGGCAGACCCTGCCTGGGGCCTCCGTGAAGCCACTCAGCCACACGCCGGTGCCCAGTGAGGCCCAGTGGCTGTGGGCCGGGAGTCTGTGCCTACAGCCGCTTGGCCTGCCATGCGGTAGCCCTCACGCCTCAGGGTTGGATGTGACCCCTGCGAAGCTGCAAGCTGACTCAACTTTACTAGAAAAATATTACTGGGCGTGGGGTGCACGCCTATAATCTCAGCACTGGGGAGGCTGAGGCAGGAGGATCACTGAGTTTGAGGCCAGCCTGGGCTATGAAGTGAGCTCAAGCCCAGCTTGAGCTATGTAGCAAAACCTTGTCTCAAAAAGACAAAAAATAATAAAATAAAATAAATAAAAGTTCATGGAGAGAAGTCAGGCTTCCCCAACCCCCCGACATACCCAGAGCCTTCATCCTGAGCTACATCCCAACATCTGGCCACAAGAGAAAAAGGTCCCCTGCTGGGCAACACGGGCCATTAGCATGTGGAAGACACTGCCACCTGTCCTCCTCCTCGGAGGTGCCGGGGCCCAGGGAGCCAGCCTGACACTGCCACCTTGACCCCAGATTCCCAGTGGATGGAGGCTGAGGAACCCCTCGCACTCCAACAGACCCGCACCGCTTGCCGGAGAGCTGTGGGCCCTGCAGGACAGGCAGAGCACGCAGAGCAGGCGGCGCCGCGCCGCAGGCAGGGAAGAGGAGGAGACGGAGAGGAAGACGACGCAGAGCTTTGCACCCAGGAGGGAAGGCGCCCGGCCAGGGCGTGACTCCAGCTGTCCAGGGCTGGCCCCCTGGGGTGCAGGACTCAGGGATGGCTGCCCCTCTACCCTGAGCGCAAGATGCCAATCAAGGCCCAGTGATCCCCGGTGACAGTAGCTGCACGTCCCTGGCTGGGGTGGGGATGCTGGTGGGGGTCTCCCGGGGGCAGCTCTGCATCCCACAGGTCATGGCCGGGGAGGCCAGAGCCCTATCAGGGGGCTGCAGGGCCCCATCGGCCCGTCCTGAGGGCCACACAGGAGCCGGTGCTGTGAGTGGGCACAGCAGTCGGGGCCGGCCACCCGGTGTCCCTTCCTCGCACCTTCCCAGGCTGTGGGCCCTGGGCAGGCGGTCGGCCCCTCGGGTCTGGAGAAGGGTGTGGATTCCAATGGTGGCTTCGGCACACGTCTGGGCCCTCCTGGCTGCCTGCGAGGGCTTCGGATAACAGCATGAGCTCCTTCTGAGGCAGAAAGGGTTCACGCTGCTGCCACCCTGCGAGCCCCAGACAGGACAGCAGCCACGAGGCCCCTATGCGAGTGTCTGAGAGACAACATGCACGGAAAATCCACGGGCTGTTTGCTTAGAGCATCGCCCTCCGAGGGAGCGCAGAGACCTGTTTATAAATGAGCTTCGCATGGTGCATATTTACCTAGAATTTAAATAATTTCACTGATTCCAGAAGCTAAGCCCCTCTCTCCTTAAAGCTGTTTGCCCTGAGGATGATGGGCTCTGTCAGACGAGACGGCTCGTTTGATTACTCTTGGATGCTGTAATATTTGCTCAGTATCCACCGCCGAAGAAATGAAATGCCCTTTCTAAGCTGTGCCCTCGGTCGTGGCCAGGCTGGGCAGTTCACGTGGCTGCTGGCCACATCCTGCAGGTCTCCGGGGAAGCCCGACTCTGGCTCCCGTCAAAGGTTAGCACTGGATTACAAACTTCAGCTCCTAAACATTCGGGTCTCCCGCAAGCCTTTTCACACAGAGGGGCTGCACGTAAAATTCAAAAGTGGTGTTATTCTACCGAGTGCTAATTTTAGAGCTTAGAAAGAAAAGGGAAAATAAATGGCCTGTGTGTACTGTGACCCAGCACCGGCCTCTCGGCTGACCGCCGTGCTCGCAGAAGCCGTGGGGCCTGCCCCGTTCCGGCCCGGTGATGCGGGCATTTACAGAACGCAGGCAGGCGTGGATGGGGCAGAGCTGCACGACGTCCAAACTTCTGTGCCTCAGTCTACCCCCTGCTCAGAGGAGCTGGTGCCAGCATGAAAAGCCGTGCTAAGGCTGTGAGGGCTGGAGCGTGGAGAGCGCTTAGAGACACACGAGACGGGGCCACAGCCAGGTCCTGACCCGCAGGGCAGCTTGGCCATGTGCCGTCTCAGTCTCGCGCTGTGGCCGTGTCCCTGCAGCTGGAGGTCACACCACGCCGTCCCTGTAGCTCTGCTACCCAGCGTCTGCCTGTGTCCCGGGCTCAGAACATGCCGCTAGCACTTGGGGGGCGCCGGTCCCCTGGGGTGTGCACTGTGCAGACCCGAAGCTCTCGCTGTGGCCACCAAAACACCAGCGCTGACGGGACCGGGCCTGCGGCTGTGCCCGTCCCCACCGGAGCTCTCGGACCATGGGGCCTGCGCAGAGACACTGTCCCTCCCGGTCACTCTGCACGGGGCTGGGGCCTGGGGAGCTGCACTCTGGGCCGAATGCTTCTCTAAAACAGGACGGGTGGGAGGCTGGGCGACACTGCCAGGGGCACCTCCAGGTCTCACCTCGTAGCTAGACAGCCATCTTGACAGGGTGACAGGGACCCAGAGTGGGCGTGTGCAGCCATGGGTGCTGGGACAAGGGGACTTCGGGACAAGGCAGGGAAGGACAGCGATTGCAGCAGGGTGGGGGCAGCCCGCCTGGGCCAGTGGTGGGGCCCTCACCCCATCTGCTCTCCACCTCCGTGCTGCCCCCAGGCTCTCCACGGGGCGCCCCCTCCTGGGAAACTGGCACTACCTGGGGGTGCTATGGGTGTCAGGGTGGGTGTTGCTCCCCCAGGGACAGAAATTGGGGCTGCAGGGCATCTTGGAGGACACAGCACAGGGCTACACACACACCCAGCAAGAACCTGGCTCAGCCACACACTCCCGCGGGGTCCCGTGTGTGCGCGTGTGTGGTGTGTGCACGTGTGCGTGCACAGAGATGTGCATGTGTGTGGTGGCTACGCTGTACTGACGGGAGCCAGAACCCTGGTGGGGCCCTGTCCTGTCCCCACACACAGGCGGAGGACACAGCCAGCTGCACCAGATGAGCACGTCCCGGCAGGAAGAGAGGGACTGGGAGGCACAGGGCCACAGGGTCCCTCCTGTCCCCAGGGAGCAGGCGCTGGCGGACTTGGCTCGCTGTGGGGTTTTGAGCATGTCCTATAGGGCCACGGAAATACCTCCCGCACCCCCAAGAAGTGGTGGGTCCCACATGGAGCATGAGTGGTGTGGGCGGACAGCACCCGTGGGAGTGCTGAGGACCCGCGGGGCAGCTGCGCGCTGTGCGCCTCCAGAACAGACAGATTACTGCAATCGGAGCCGCGTGTAACTTACAGGGCTGCTCCGCTCTTTGAGGGCACCTGCACAGCCCCAGCCCCCCGACACCAGCCCCGCAGGCATGGGCGGCCTGTGGGCACAGAGGGCCGGAACCAGGGACAGGGCCAGTGCCAGGCAGGGTGCAGGGCAGGTGGAGGTCAGGTGTTTGTGTCACGGCACCCGTGCCTCGCCCTGGGACAGGCAGGGGTCCAGTGCACCACGTCTGGGCAGCCATTCCCCACCTCCCATCGGAGAAGGGCAGGGGCCTTGGGATGCGAGAAGTTCACAAGGCGGCCAGGAGGGCTTGGGGCAGCGCGCAGGCAGGAAGGGCGGCTCTGATGGCAGCCCAGTCCCACAGGTCCGGAAGTAAGTGACGGTGGGACAGGAGGTGGGAGGTGAAGTTCTGGGCCTGGAACAGTTGCTTGCAAACTGCAACACGCACACTGCATGGGGGTCAGGACAGTCAGGGTCGGCAGTGTCTGATGAGAACGGGGTGCTGCCCAGCTCCAGGGATCCCAGAAGAGTTGCTACAGGGTGAGGCCGGGCAGGTGCCCAGCTGCACCCAGGCACCCACTCAGCCACAGCTGACCTCATGGTGCTGTCACCACCACGTGGCCTAGGTCTGGTGGCAGGGAGAGCCCAGGAGCCCAGCAGTGGGGTGGTATGCTCCACCCCGGGCCAACTGTCCCTGAATGTGTTGCCCGTGAGCGTTGGCCCCAGGGAAGTCACCAGGGGAAGTGAGGTCATAGCTGGATGCCCCGTCAGGGACACGGCAGGGTGTGGCCATGCTCCGAGCTGGCACCAACGACCTGATTTGTACAGGATCCCGGGTGACAGATGTTGGCTTTTGGGGACATTGATGGGAGATGTGCTGAGATCCTAGGTACTGTGGAATATTTCGTCTTTTTTGTTTTGTTTGTTTTGTTTTGTGGTGCTAGAGACTGAACTCAGGGCCTTGTGCCTGCAAGGCAAGAGCTCTACCACTGAGCCACACCCCCAGCCCTCTTTTGTCTTGTATTGCGACTCTTTTCATAAGTCTGAAACCATTTTAAAGTGCACAGTTCAAAGGCAAAAGAATTAAACAGAAGATTCACTTTTGTCCTTAATAGATCCAGTTCAACCAAGGATGTGTATGTACAGTGCATGCGTTCAAAAGTCATTCAGAATGCGTGTGGTGGTGCGTGCCTGTAACTCCAGCTACTCAGGAGGCTGAGGCAGGAGGACTGAAAGTTTGAGGCCAGCCTAAACCAGACGGTGTCCCACAGTAAAACTTTAAAAGGACTGAGATGTAGCTCCATGGTAAAGCACATGCCTAGCAGATGTGAGGCCCCGAGTTCCATCCCCGGCACCCAGCAGAAGAAAAAGAAAGAGCGATTCGAAAGCATGCTTCCCGGGCCTGGCTGCATGGTCACCACCGCCATGGCCCTGTGTGCTAAGGGGAGGGTGACCCCAGAGCGCGTCCTCCCAGGACCTTGGGTGGCCGGCTTGTGTGGAAGCAGGGTCTCTGCAGGCACTGGGTCAGGTGGCCCTGAATGCGAGGGCCGGGTCCATGTGAGAAAAGCAGCGACCCCAAGCAGGGAGCTGTGTTGGGGCTGCTGGGCAGAGAGGTGGCCCGAGGCCAAGGAAGGGCCCAGCGGGCACAGCCTCCCCAGGCCAGGGGAGGAGCCGGCAGAGTCCTGGCTCTGTGGCCCCAGTGGTTCCGTGCGCTGGACCCTGCCGGGGGGCTTCCTTGCCCTCCTGCTCCTTAGGAAGGCGACAGGCGGCCCAGTCGGGGTTCCTTCCCTGGGCGGGGCGGGCAGCGCAGCCTCAGCTCTGTCCTCTGCTCCCCTTTCACCGCCCGCGGAGCAAACATCCATGTCACGCTGTCATAGTGCACCTCTGCGGGTCTGGACGGGGCTGTGACACAGGCGCCACGGTCAGACAGTGTGGCTCGGGAAGGAGGTGGGCTGTGGCGCAGCTCAGGGGTGGAGCTCTGGTTTAGCATGCAGGAGGCCTTGGGTTCAATCCTGCCAGAGAAAGCAGACCAGAGGACACACACACACACACACACACACACACACACACACACGTGCTCCCTGCCTCGGCGTATGTGCCGTCACCAGATGCGGGTCCTCAGCTGTGGGCTGCCAGAACCAGAGGCCAAAGCAAAGCCTCCTTTACCACCCTCCATGCCGTGACACTGTTGTGACAGAAACAGAACCAGACTAATCCAGCTTCCTCCACCTAGTGACCTCAGCCACCCTTCCGCCTCTCCTTACGGCACGAGATTCCCTTTCTTCTCGTGCTGAGCGCAGAGATGGCCCCATCTGGACAACCTGAGTTTCTTCTCTTGCCTGGAAGAACATCCTGGTTTCTCAAAAGTCTGGTGCTCGTCTGCTGTAAAATCTGTGCAAATCTTTATGTGGACACCAGCTTGCAGCTCCTCTGGGGAGACCCCACTGCACGCCACGGGCGGGTGCGCTGAAGGGAAGAAGCCGTGGCGCCTTCCAAGCTGGCCGCGCCCTCTGCTTCCACGGCCCCATCCTCACAGCTCACGGCGTGGCCCGTGTTCCGGGGGCTGACCTGAGAGGTGCGCTGTCCTCTCCAGCTCCCTCTCGGCACGCGGTGTGGGGCGCCGCTCCACCTGCCGCGTACCACCTGCGTCTTTTCTTTGGTGAGGTGTTTGGTTGCTTATGTTGAGTTTTTGTGTTTGTGGTGACAGGCCTCGAACCCAGAATGTCATACCTGCCAGGGCCCTACCACTGAGCTACACTTCCAGCCCTTGGGTTTAAGAATTCTTTAGGACAAGCATCCTCCTCCGTCAGACACGCCTCCCCCAGATAAGTTCTCCCAGTCCCTGGCTCGTCTTCTCATTCTACTGACAAGGCCCTTTGCAGAACAGATTTTAATTTTAATGGAGTCTGGCATAACGATACTTTTTTCCTGGACTGTGTCTGTGGTGCTGTGTTTAAAAAGTCATCTCTGTATCCCTGCTGGGGTCTTCTTCAGCTTTGCCAGCCGCTCTCCCCACACTCTCGGGCGTTGCTTGTCTGTACCAGGGTCACCCGCTGGGAGATGGCTGTGTGTGCTTCATCCGGAAAGAGGACAGCGTCAGTCCCTGAGTGTCCTTCTGAACCACGAGTGGCCGTCAGCAAGGCCTCCGTGCCATGTGGTCCAGGCCGGTGCCCTGTGTTCCCAGGCAGGCACGCGTCTTCCTTTCCACACCTACGTACTGGCCCTGTGGGGCTGCTCTGGCCTTGAGCTGGAGCTAGCAATTAAGTTGTGTCTTTCCCTGAGTGCCTAGACAAGTGTCTCAAGGAAATCGTCATCAAAAATTCGTTGTTCCCCACCTTCACTATATTTTAACTCTCGCCATATATTTGGTTCTATTTCTGGACTTCCCATTGTGTTCCAAATTAAGCAAAAATCCAAGCATCCACACCACCCGAAGAGAAATTCTCAGAAGAGTCAGTGGTAATGCCGCACCTGTGTCCTGGTCCTGTCCTGCCCAGCCCCCTGCCTGCATCCTGGTGTCCACTGTGACACTCAGCAGGCCAAGCCAAATGCGCCAAATAAAACAATGCACCCAAATCCACAGAAATAGCCCAGAAAAGGCAAAATCCATTACCTCCAGCCCTGGCAGCAAGTGCCATCAATGGAATTGACTGAGCACTTATCTGACACAGAGGTGACATTAACCAGACCGCACTCTTCT
Organism: Dasyprocta punctata; assembly: GCA_004363535.1. Lineage (NCBI taxonomy): Eukaryota > Metazoa > Chordata > Mammalia > Rodentia > Dasyproctidae > Dasyprocta > Dasyprocta punctata. The sequence continues at coordinate 146,845 of RJWM01000414.1, read as the reverse complement.
CCGAAGTCAATAGTCCAGGTTTACTGCAAACAGCGTCACCAGGCCCGCTCATCTCTTCCACACAGGTAGTTGGTCTGGCTTCATGCAACAGGATCAGCTCCACCTGTGCTTTTTCCCCCTTAATCCTGGGAGAGGCTGGCCAGCGGCTCAGGGTGAGGACACTCGTGTGGTCCTCCTCGGCCCAGGAGCCCAGCTCCTCCTGGTCCCTTGAGCACAGAACTGGGTGGGAAGCAGCAGTTGCTGCCTCCAGGGCATCCCAGGCAGGGCTGGGTGCCGGGTCGGCTGGGTCCCCCTCCTTCTCCATTTCCTGAGTAGCCCCCAGGCAGGCACAGCTTGTGGCTGGAAGAACATGGACACCAAGAGGGTGGTGAGTGTGTGCTCTTCCTAGAGCCCAATGGCCTTATCACCATGAAGATGAGGGCCAGGACCACCGGGGAGGCAAGGGGATGCACTTGGGGGTGGTGAGCAGGGGTGCTGGCCACCACCCTAAGCCCCCACTGAAGCAGAGATGGCAGAGAGTTATGGGAGCAGAGCTCTTCCCCGCTGGGCCCGGCAGCTCAGGGGAGCCTGAAGAGGTCAGGAGGCAAAACAGGTGGCCAGAAAAATCCAGAAGAAACAGATAAACTTCTGGACACACACAACCTACCAGAATCGAACCAAGAGAACACTGAAAACCTAAGTAGTTAAACAACAAGCAGTGAGATTGGAACAGTCGTAAGCACGGCACGAAGGAAAGCCCAGCCCCAGACAGGTTCATAGCTGAATTTTAGCAGAATTTTAAAGAACTAACGTCAAACCAGGCGTGGTGGTGCACACCTTTAATCCCAGCACTCGGGAGGCTGAGGCAGGAGGATCATTGTGAGTTCAAGACCAGCCTGGGCTACAAAGTGAGTTCATTATGCCTGAACTGCATAACGAGTCGCTGTCTCAAAAAATATGGCTGGGGATTTAGCTCAGTGGTGTAAGCGCCTGCCTGGAAGGTGCCAGGTTGTGAGTTCAATCCCCAGTACCAAAAAAACAAACAAAAAACAAAACAAAATAAAACAAAAAAACTAACATCCATGCTCCCCAAACTATTCCATAATGTAGAAGAGGAGAAACGCCCCTCACTCATTCTCTGACACAGTGTCACCCTGATACCAAAGCCAGAGAGGGGATTCATATCCAGAATATATAAAGTACTCAAAACCACCAAAAGAACAAGTGATCCAATCAATAAATGGGTAAATGAACTGAAAAAAATTCTCAGAAATACAAATGGTTGTAATTGTAGGAAAAATGTTTGACATCTTTTTCCATGAGGGAAATGCAAATGGGATTCTATCTCACCCCAGTCAGAATGGCTATCATCAAGGGCACAAAAAGTAATAAATGCTGGTAACGATAGGTGGGGGACTGTTACAGGTTGTTGGGGGAAATTTGAAAACTAGCATAGTGCTATGGCTGATACATTGCGTCAACCTGACAAGTGTGGAAGTTTCAGAGACTCAGGGAGCCTGGATCCTGACTTTGTAAACACCCTGAGCTTGCGCAAGAGGAGGGCACAGAGATTTTGTGAGTGCTGCACCTGCCCTGGACCACATGGAGGGAGGGAGGGGGTGGACCACGCACAGCGGGGTGGGGGTGGTTGTAGTCTGGGGTTTGCAAGGAGAACAAGACAATACAGGACCTTATTATTAATGGTCACCCAAGGAATCAAATACAAAAAAGTACAGGAAATCTGTCAACACACTAAAGACCTAGAGAATTTAGCTAAGGGTATGGATTTCATGACAATATCCTGCCTGAGTCCAGCTGAAGACTTAGAGCCCATGACAGTGCCTCCCACGAGTCCAGCTGGAGGCCTAGAGCCCACGACAATGCCTTGAACAAGTCTATTTCACAGATCGGTGCTAGGAAAGCCCAAAGGTCAGCAGTGGAAGCCAGAAAGTCTCTGCCAGCAAGATGAAGGATCTGTGCCAGTAGCCGAGGGATCTGCACTGGAGCCAAGAAGCGACACTCAAAGTAAGAACCAAGGTTCCCCTGAAAAGTACCACAGCCATCCTCAGTGACAGTGAGGTCCCGAGCTCCTCCAACAATGAGAACAGCTGAGTTCATATCAGGAAGCCAGCATGACAAGCATCTCCTGGAGACTGAACAGCACACATCTTCCCCTCCAGAGCCAGGGAGCGATGCTCAGAGTAAGGACCAGAGCTCCCGCAAAGTGAACTGCAGCCATTCTCAGTGACAAGGTCCCAAGTTCATCTGACAACGAGAAGAGCCAAGCTCGTATCAGGGAAGAAGCTTAGCAAGCCCCTCCCCAGGGCAGCCGGAGAACCGACACTGCAAATGACAACACTACTCTTCCTCTCCAGGTCTCCTCTTTATGCTGGCAGCTGTCCTCAGGTGGGCCGTCTACACTCAGTACCATGCTGATTCAGTTCAGCTGGGGTTTAAATTGACCGTCAGTTTTCAACCCGCCACACAGGTGGACCATGCATGGAGAGAAAAAGGAGATGCACGCATGGGGTGTGGGGCAGGTGGGCACATGACACTCCTAAAGTCATGTCCAAGTGTCTTCCAAAAATGGGGAGGCATCAGGGGTTGACACCATCAACTCTAGTCCCACACAAACAGCTCCAATAAAGGCACAGAGGGAGACTATTGAGAGACCCTCAAGACCTCTGGAGAAAGACAGATAGACTTCTGACAAAATGTGGTGAGGAAGAGTGTAAATGGAGACCTCCAGAACAGCACGTTATGTCCCTGGGGTTCTGAGGGCACCAATCCATGCACCTCTCCAAGGGTGCACTTGGCCAAGGAAAGGGAACTTCAGGCCCTGCGGCCTCGGGGGACTCTCCTCAGGCCTGTGCAGGCCCCGCTGATGCACTAACAGGACCCAGAGTGAAATGAAAACCCAGTGCCCCTGCTTGAAAATGCAGGCGGATGGTGGGAAGGGCGTGCAAACCATACGGCTTCTCTTCTTCCTGCAGTTCATCTCTCAGTGCAGCATTATGTTTTACTGTTCAATGACATTCTCGACAAGGAAAATCTACCATCACAGAAAACAGTGTGGAACCTTCTTTAAAACTTAAACATAGATCTGTGCACTACACACAGACCCACAGAGGACATCCACTCTGAGTGAACTGCAGCCAGGACGTAGCATTGGCCTGCGTAACTGCCCACCAGCAATGAATGTGTAAAGAGAACCTGATGCTTGTTTTATGGTCTACATCTAAAATGTCTCCTGAAAGGTTCACATTCAGAGATGGGGCCTGAGTGGAGGTGGTCATTGACCTGTGACTTGGGTATGCTCTGGTCCCCAGCTCCTCCCTTCTCCCTCTGCTTCCCAGCTGCCATGGTGAGCAGTCCTCCTCCACCAGGTTGTTCCTGCTTGGAGCAGCTCACCGTGAACCGAATCCTCTGAAGCCGTGAGCCAAAATAAGCCTCTCCTCCCTTCCATGGCAGGTGCTGGGTACTTTGCCTCAGCAACAGATACACATCATGGAACACAGTTCAACCACAAAAAGGGCAAAACTCAGCCATTTGTGACAGCACGGTGGGAACTGGGGAGATCACAGCGCTGAAGCCAGGTACGGAAAGCCCAGACTCTCCAGACGTCACCCACGCGTGGGCTCCAACAGAGCTGATCTCATGGATGTTGAGAGAGGGGCAGTGGCTCCCAGAGACGGATCAGAGCATGCCAAGTTACAGCTCGACGGGAGCAAGAAGCCCTGGGGTGCCATAGCGCCAGATGGTGACTGCAGGCGAGGAAAATGACAGGATTCCCGAATACCGGAAGACAGGACTCAGTTTTCAGCACACGGAAATGGTCAGTGTCCCAGAAGACAGACGTGAGACAGTTGACCTGAAGAAGACACAGTTTGTCAAGAGTCACGTGAGGCTCCATAAAGTTTGCAATTATCCTGGGCCAACTTAATTTTGTACTTCAAAGCCCTAAAATCTAGATTCATCGGCATGGATTTGCACGCATCTGTCCATGCACGTGGAACCTGCGTAGTCAGCAGAGGCACAGCTGTGTGTCAGAGGCAGTCTGTGCTCACGACGTCCCTTGAAAGACACCTCGGCACCGTCACCTTTCCCCGCCACTCTGCCCTGTGGCCCTGGGCCCCGTGTCCCTCTCTGCCTGAGTTCTAGCTTGAATCAAGGGGCGCCAGGCCATCGTCACCCAGCTGCAGGTGTGACACGCTGCCTGTCCTCACCCATGCCTCCTGCAGCGGGTCTGTGGATTCTGTACCCGTGAGACGGGAACCTAACTCAGGAGACCGTGGCACCTCTGAGAGAAAGGGCTCAGGGAGCCCAGACAGACGGGCTCTGGGAAAGGCCCACAGATCTGAGCAGGTCCCACACTGCCCGGAAGGCCGACGCTCACTGCAGACAAGTCTGCTGGACCTGGGGGCCAAGGGCATTTTCTAAGGAAAACTTGGGGAAGAGAAGCATAAATGTTCACCAGCTACAGACAAGGAGTGGGACGACATTCCATGGCAGGGAAGGCCAGGACAGTCGGGGTGGGCAGCGCGCAGTCGCCGCCTGGGCAGAGTCCAGGCCTCAGCAGTCCCCCGGGTGCCAGCTGGCTTCCCCTCCTCTCCAGCCTCGGCCGCGTGACTCCACAGAGGACACCTCAGGCTTCTCTTACCTCCAGGTGTCACGAAGGCTCCACTGAGCACGTGGCCTGAGGACTGTGCTGCTCACGCCCACCTGGCACTACAGACCTCGCTGGCAAAACACCAGCTCAGAGACAGAATCAGGAGAATTCGAGGGCAGAACCTTGCAGGCTGAAGGGGAAGAAGCCCACCCACGGGGCCCGAGTAGGAGCCCCAGCCTAGGAAGAGGATGCCCCGCCTTCCCGTCTGGTGACCCAGAGCGACAAGGACCCCTGGTCCAGGCTCCCCCACAGTCAAGGGAGTCTGACAGCAGGGCTGGTTTGTCCTTCTGCCTGCACAGTCCGAGAAAGTCAGAGGCCACCCTTGATGTCCCCTGTGCTGGTCCCACCACGTTCGTGGCACTGGGCTCCTCTGCGGGCAGCTTCACCTCCCCGCTTTGGCCTCGGTGCTGTGAGTTAAGTTACTGTGCCCCAGCTTTGAGTCCCGCTCCTTGCTTCTGCAGACCCCGCACTGAGTTCACTCCAGGGCCGAGACCTGTCTACCTGGAGACCTCCCACTTAGGGAAAAGCCTGCTGGGAGCTCCGCATATGCAGGGCCTGACCCTGGAGCCCGCCCGTGACCGCCAGGTGCTGTGCAAGCAGGTGTGGCGTGGTCACCAAAATGGGGTCAGTCCTGGAAGAGGCCCTGCCCCACGCCCCTCCTGCTCCTCTGATACCACGTCCTCCCCGGAGCCAGAGCTCTGCTGATCTCAGGGGGAGCTGCCGCCACGGTCCCTCCCACCACACCGCAAGCCCCTCTCACTTCACACCACTGTGGTGAGCGTGGCCAAGAACAGTGTCCCATCTATAGGGGAGGAGAGGACACTACCAAGACTCCGCTCTGTCCTGCAGCAGGCCACCCCGCTCCTGGGCCTGCGACACAGCCATCAGGGCTGCCCGCCTGTGCCTGTGGAACCTCCCAGGCCCTGGCGCCCTTCCTGAGGCCTGACTCCTCCCGGCCTCCTGGAGGCTGAGGTCTGGGTGAGGTCTGGGGCTCGCATACTTCCGGCAGTGCTGCCTTCGAGCACGCTTTTGGGGGCAGGCGGGCAGCTCCGTGGGGTCATCGCTTGACCCCAGTGCACGTGTTGATGAAAACCTTTCCCTGCCTTAGTTTCCTTGTCCACCCAACTGCAGCCCTGCACTCCTGCCCCGAGTGGCCCCCTGGGAAGGGGTCCTCGTGTGCCTCCTCTCAAGTGCACCCTGTGCCACAGTGGCTGCTCCATGGCGGGGGCCTCCTTGCTTCCTGCACCGGGCAGACGAGCACCTTCGTCCCCACCCACAGGGAGCGTCCTCCACCCTTGGCCTCCAGCAGCTTTTCCATGGTGGAGAAGGGCGCTGTGCTCTGGGTCTCGCCGTGGCAGCTCCAGGCTGTCATTACCGGGCTCATCAAGGGGCAATTACAGGAGGCACTTGGGGCCTGGCAAACGGCTCCTCCAACCCGCCCAGGAAGGGCGGCTTCTGCGAGCCTGCTGGCTGCCAGGAGCTGTTTAGCTTCCATGGGTACCAGAGAATGTAACCAATCATTCGTTCAAAAATAGGTAACAGCAAAGCCCCAGTACTGGGTCCCACTGGAAGCCCTGCGGGAGCCCGGCCTGACTTTCTGTAAGATAATCACAGGGCTTGTGTGCTCCACAGCAGAAACCCACAATCTCATTGATTTTCCTTCTGGGCAATTGGACCGTCGATGAGGGCAGTTGCGCTGGAGGACCAGCGGCGACCATTCTGCAGTCAGCATTGAGCCAGCACAATCCAGACGTCCAGATCTGATTGCCAGGAGAGCCACTCCCCACTCCAGGCCACCCCAAATTTGGAGCCAACGGGTCTTCCACATCTCTCTGAGATATCCATGGAACACAGCGGGGCACAGACCCACCGACCCGCGGCTGCCAGAGCTGGCCTCAGGTCACTGGGTTGAAGTTAGGGCAGGGGCGGGGATGAGCAGTTCCTGCTGCCTGAGAAGGGTCACCAGCCTTTCATGTGCCCGCTGCCCAGCGCGCAGAGCCAGGCTGGCCACGGGCACGGGGAGGCCAGCAAAGTCTAGAGACCATCTTCTGGGCACTGAGCTGTGCCGCCACCAGGCTGAAGCACTGACAGTGCTGGGGCCCAGAACAGCCCACCTCTGGCGCTCTTTAAGGGCTTGGGTAAGGTTCCTGCTCTCCCCAGCACTGAGTCCCAATTGTGATGTGGCTCAGCAGAGGTCAGAGTCCCGAGGAGACTGAGGCAGGTACCCTGTCCTTGTCCTTCCATGGGACCTGAACAGAGTGGGGGGCAGGGGGACAGTCAGCCCAGCCTGCGTGCAAGGGCAATGTCTGTGGCGAGACCTCTCCTCTGAGAGCCCCAGTGCCCACCGGGTGACACAGGGATGGACACGGAATGAAACAGCACAGGTCCAATTCCGGCTCCGAAGACAAGCTCCCAGGGCTCTGCGGCCCCTAAGCCGCCTGGATACCGTGAGATGCCTGATCCCCAGCTTCCCAACCCCTCATGATTGCAGCTGGCATCGCCTGCAGTCAACTGCAGCAGGAGAAGCAATCGATGCAGGGGTCTTAAGAGCACTGCAGAGGAGGACAAGATGACCCACGGGCACAGGACGGCACTGCAGAGGGCAGCAGGGCCTCTTCGCAAAAAAGCTTCGAGTCTGCTAAGGGGGAGTGTCCCTCAGGGTGACAGGAGGTCCCTGAGGGCTTTCTGACAGGACAGTGGGCCTACAGGGAAGCAGAGTCTGGTTACACACGATCACAACACTGACACCAACGGGGCAATGAACAGACCCTGCGGCTGGAGAACGCCTGGGATGCGGTGTGTGGTGCAGGGGTCTCTGATGGCCCAGACTATCCCCGCCCTTGGCCCCTTTTACTAAGTCTGCAGCTCATCCCGCCACCTGCCTGGAGAAAGCTGGTTCCCGTGAACTCCTCCCAAAGCCCCTCCTGCCTCTGGAAACCTGAGCGACCGCATCGACCTTGCGGTTAGTGCCAAAGGGCGCTTTTGATGACGTGTCCACGCATGCTGGAGACACAGGAGCCAAGGTGCCACTACAGAACAGCGGAAGGACACGAGCAGCTCCACCAAGGCCAGGGCCCTGCCTCTGGGAACTCTCTGGAAGGCACGGGAAGGCCAGGTCCCTACCATGGGCTGAAATGATGCCTTTCCACCAAAAACACGAGGAGCCACCCATAGAACCCTGGAAAGTGGAGTAACAGTTCCCCTCCCTCCAAGACCCTGGGATGGGCACTGGCCAGCTCATTCTAAGGAATTTTGTATTTTCCTTCAAAGTGCTTGTCGCTGGCAGGGCACAGTGGTGTGTGCCTCTAATCCCAGCACTTGGGAGGCTGAGGCAGCAGGATCATTGCAAGCTTAAAGCCAGCTTGGGATACACAGTGAGTTCAAGGCCAGCTTGGGAGACTTCCGGGAAGATGGCAGAATAGTAAGCAGCAGAGAAAACAGCCTCTCTGAGAGACACCATCCAGACGTAGGAACATCCCGTCACAAGGAAGACAAGGAGGAGGGAAGTGGGTCCCTTGGACCCAGGAAGAGTCTGAAGTCTGAAGTCTGAATCAAAGCCCACAGAGAGAGAGGAAAAAAAAAAGACTTCAACAAAGGAGGCGGCAGCTGGTGGTGCCTTTGCCCGGAGCCAGACTCACTGCATGAGGGGAGCTGTAGGAACCTGGGGACAAACCCTTGGCCAACATCAAAAAAGGAAAAAAAAAGACTCAAATCCATGCAACTAGGAATGAAAAGGTGAAATCATGAAAGACCCTGTAGAAATCCAGAAAATCATCTATACCTACTCTGAAAACTTGGACTCTAATAAGATGGAAAACACAGAAGAAATGAACAGATTCCTAGACACATATGAATTACCAAAGTTGAATCAAGAAGATATAAAAATCCTAAGTAAACCCATATCAATAAATGAAATTAAAGCTATAATTAAAAATCTATCAGCAAAAAACAGCCCAGGCACTGATGGATTCACTGCTGAATTCTACAAGAAATTTAGAAAAGACCTAACACCACTACTTCTCAAACTCTTTAATTAAATTGAACAGGAAGCAATACTCCCAAATTCATTCCTGGAAGCAAGCATTTCCTTGATACCAAAACCAGAGGTGGACTCAATTAACAAAGAGAATTACAGGCCAATCTCCCTAATGAACACTGATCCAAAGATCCTCAATAAGATACTGGCAAACAGACTGCAGCATATCATCAAAAAAAATTATACACCATGATCAAGTGGGATTCATCCCAGAGATGCAGGGATGGTTCAAAATACATAAATCCATAAATGTAATACATCGTATTAACAGAGCCAAGGACAAAAATCATATGATTCTATCAATAGATGCAGAAAAAGCTTTTGACAAAGTCCAGCACCCATTCAGGATAAAAGCTCTACAGAAAATTGGAATAGATGATCTTATCGCAATTTGATAAAAGTCATCTACAACAAACCAACAGCCAACATCATACTAAATGGACAAAACCTGAAAGCTTTCACTCTAAAATCAGGAAGAAGACAAGGATGTCCACTGTCTCCACTCTTATTCAACATAGTCCTGGAAACTTTAGCCAGAGCAGCTAGACAAGAAAAAGAAATAAAAGGAATAAAGATAGGAAAGGGAGAAGTTAAACTATCATTATTTGTAGATGACATGATTCTCTACTTAGAAGATCCCAAAAACTCCACAAAAGACTTCTAGATTTAATAAGTAGATTTAGTAATGTAACTGGCTACAAAGTCAATACTCAAAAATCAATAGCCTTCTTATACATGAATAACAAACTCACTGAGAGAGAAATCAGGGAAACAATACCTTTTACAATAACACCCAAAAAACAAAAAAAGGAATACATACTTAGGAATCAACTTAACCAAAGATGTAAAAAACCTCTATATTGAAAACTATGGTACTCTGAAAAAGGAGATTGAAGAGGATATTGGGTAGGAAGCATCAATATAGTGAAAATGGTCATACTTCCAAAACTGTTATACAGATTCAATGCAATCCCAATCAAAATTCCAATAGCACATTGTCTTACTTTTTACTCATTGCCGAGACAGAATACCTGATGCCCAAAATTAGGGAAGGAAAGGTTTATTTCTTACAGTTTCTCCAGTTTCACCAGTCCATGCTTAGTTGGCTCCAAGGCAGCGTGGTGTGGTGGGGCTGCCATTCATGGCCGCAGCAGCAAGGCAAACCGGTGAGACGGGGGACGGGGTGGGAAGTGAGCAGGAGGAAGCCCCGCCTCCTTTACACTGTCTCTCAGCTCCACCCCTGGGCAGGTTCAGCACTCATATCACCAATCCCAGCGCTAGACAACAAACCGATCACAAGAGCCAGATTCAGCCCCATCGAAAGTATATGAGGACTTGGGGGGACCCAGATCATCCGATACACACATCTTACAAAATAAATTTATCTGGAACCAGAAGAGACCTACAATAGCAAAGGTGATCCTGGGCAACAAAAACAAGACAGGACATCACAATTCCTGACTTGAAATTATACTATAAAGCTACTGTGAGAAAAACAGTATGGCACTGGAAAAAAAACAGACCTGAAGATCAATGGAATAGATTAGAAGATACAGAAACAACTGCTACCTTATCTTTGACAAAGGTGCCAAACACATTCATTGGAAGAAAGCCTCTTTAATAAATGGTGTTGGAAAAACTGGCTTTCCACATGTCAAAGATTAAAACTGGACCCATATTTTTCACCATGTACTAAGCTAAAATCTGAATGGATTAAAGATCTCAATATTGTAACAGAAACAATAAATTTGCTGGAAGACAGAGTAGGTAAAACTCTCGAAGACATTGGTGTAGGCAGACTTTATGAATAAAACCCAGATTGCACAGAACTTATCACAAATAATCAACAAATAGGATCTCCTCCTACTCAAAAGCTTTTGCACAGCAAAAGAAACCACCAACACAGCGAAGAGACAACCCACAATGTGTGAGACAATGTTTTCCAGCTGTCCCTCAGATAAAGGATTACTATCGAGAACATTTAAAGAACTCAAAAAAATCAGTCTTCCCAGATTTAAAGATCCAATCCAAAAAATGGGCATCTGAGATAAACATACACTTTTCAGAGGAGGAAGTACAAACAGCAAATAAATACATGAAAAAATGTACAACAGCACTGGTCATTCAAGAGATGCAAATTAAAACAACATTGAGATTCCACCTCACCGCAGAAAGAATGGCTAGTATTAAGAAGTCAACCAATAACAAGTGCTAGAGGAGCTGTGGGGAAAAAGGAACCCTTCTCCACTGTTGGTGGGAATGCAGATTGGTGCAACCACTGTGGAAGTCAGTGTGGAGATGCCTCAAAAAGCTAGGATTGGAGGTTCCATTTGACCCAGCTATTCCCCTTCTGGGTATCTTTCCAAAAGAATTAAAAATATCATACCACAGCTATATATGTGCACCCATGTTTACAGCAGCACAGTTCATAATAGCCAGATCTTGGAAACAAACTAAATACCCATTGACTGAGGAATGAATAAAAAAGATGTGGTATTTCTATATAATGAAGTACAACTCAGCTATAAAGAATGATAAACTGGCCTGCCTGGCAGGTGCAAGGTTGTGGGTTCCATCCCTGGTACCAAAAAAATAAAAATAAAAAAAAAGAAAATTAAAGAACAATAAACTGGACACTTTTATATTTAAATGGATGCACCTTGAGAACATACTTAATGAAATAAATAAGTCACACATGTGTAAGCATCATATTACTTGTGTGACAAACTGAAAGAAAAACTATGTATATGTTTATGTATATGTATATAAAAGTAGTTAAGATAGTTTAAAAAAACTCCAAAACTCAATGACTAAGATTAGAAGAGATGTGCATCTACATATGTGAGTAAATATCCAAATAGCTAGCAAGATAGAGAAAAAATTATCACGTGGTATATTTAGGCAAATTGTGCCTAGATCACCTCAGAAGTAAAATCCCTTCTTTGTCATCATGGTACTTTTACTAGGATCGCATGTGCACTTTGTTTTCAGAAGACCAAGACAGTGACTAAAAATATGTGCCTTTCTTACAGTAGACCCTTCATATTATTCTATGAATTATACATAGTCTCTGAGTTTTGCAAATGCCCATATTCATAAAGATAATTTTTCATTGTCTTCTCTTTAGTTCAAATTACACTTACGTTGAAAGTAATGAGTTCCTAGGCATAGCCTCAAATTTTAACCAGTTTCCAACATTTCCTAAAGTTTTCTTTCTCCCTTTTCAGCAATATTTCTTAATTAACACATTTTATAATCTTAGTAAAATTTACAAGCATACAAGGAAAAGGGCAGTACATGAGGCTGCATTGAGATATGATAGGCAAACATCATTCACCATCTTAGGAATTGGCGCTCTGGGCAGTTGTTTATGCAGCAGCAAAGGAACAGACCATCACTGCAACACTGATGGAGTACTGTATGATTTTTTCTATATCTTTTATTAAGTAATTGCATAGAGAGCGTCTGGAAAAAAAATGCCTTACAGTAATGTATGTTAAATTAATTATTGAAAAGTTAAAACTAAGATTGATTGAATAAACATGTACAATCTTTTCTTTTCTTTTTTTTTTTTTTGCAGCACCAGGAATGGAACTCACAACCTCATGCCTGCCAGACAGGTGCTTAAGCCACTGAGACAAACTCCCAGCCCTGGGTTTTTGAGGCAGGGTCACACTATATAGCTCAGGTGGGCCTTGTGCTCATGTTGTAGCCCAAGCTGGCCTCGAACTCACAAGGCTCCGCCTACCTCAGCCTCCTGAGTGTGCCACCACGCCCGGCTCAATATTTTCTTGAAATAATAGTGATTGTTAAAAAAAAAAAAAAAAAAAAATCCTAAAGTGCTTGCCCCCACATTGTGTTTGCATTATAAAACAAAGCATCATAAAGTTAAAATGAAGCAGATAGTTTTATGTGTGTGCAGAATATATTTGCAAAATGGAAAAACACAGGTCAGCTAGAGACAGATCTCAACCTGTGCTCTGCAGAGGTCAGGCAGAACCCAGGCTTTTTCCTTTTTTTTTTTTTTTTTTTAGCAAAAAGCAGCCTTCTCTAGGATGAGCTGGATCAAAATTTCAGCAACTGAAAACTGATGCAGAGCAGGGGGCTGTAAATTTTGCAAGCCTACTGGATCACCCACATCAAGAGCCACTGGACACTCTCCTTTTCCTCAAACTTGAAAACTGTCCTTAGATTCCACAAAATTGTTTCTTCTGGCTGCTACTGGAGTCCTAGAACAGAGGCTGGACTCTGGAGGTCCCAAGAAATCAGTTGCCCCCAAAAGTCATGAACAAGAAAGGAATTTAATCATTGTAGCTACAATGGGAATATAAGCGGACCGGACATTCTTAGCCACACTTCAGGAAGACAGGCTGACCAGACTCTTGAATTTATAAGGAGAAAGAACTGAGGCAGAGAGTAGGTGCACATAATTACACAGGAACGCACAGTCAACTCTGGTCTGGTCATCACTGTCATGATTCTGCTTCTGCAAGGCGGCTCCAGAAGAGTCCTTGTGGCTTAAAGGAACTCTGGTTCGCATGAATGGATGGCTCCAGCATGGGGGCGGGCAGCCTCAGTGCCTGTCCGCAGTAACTGCGCCTACTCAGGAGTGACTGCATTATGGTTATCAGTATGCCTGGAGTTGAAGGTGACTTGCCGTTTAGGGTGATGACTGAAGATTCCCAGGTGTGCTTCACAGAGTACAGAGCAGGATATTTTGGCTATTAAATGTCCCAGAAAATCTTGTAAGTATCTTAGCTGCTCTTATCTTGGGTTCTTCCATCATGAAGTGGATGAAATAAGTTAGATGAACTTTGGAGACTAATAAACCTAGCTCACACAGACACTCCTCAGGTGATTAACATGCACATGGGCAGAGCTGAACAGAAATCTAAGTCAAAATTTAAAGTAATAAAGGAGGGCCACAAAATGAATTGTAGGGCTCCCCGCACGGGCCTTACTAGTCATTACCGCAGAGGTCCAAAGTAACAAAGAAAACCACAAAGAATGCCTGATCAGTGTTCCTCTTCCCAGGACTCCCCACCTGTTCTTCCGGCACGCGTCAAAGATTTCCCAATCCCCCACTAACACGTGGCACCAATCCACCTACGTCAGCTAACCAAACTCTCTCCCCTATGAAAATGCACATAAGCCAGCCCCCTTCTTCTGTCTGTAGAGCCAGCACCGCGCGTCCTCTGTGGCGACTCTCCCCGGCCTGCATTGAAGTTTCTTTTCCTCCTCTCCTCGTTGTTCTGCGCCGCTTTAGATCGAGTGCCCCAAATATTCACTCAACCAATGAAGGCAGGGATACTGAGGTTTATCCTACTTTTGGTTATGCACTGTGCACCTGCAGGCCCCAGAGAAATCAGTGCTTTTTAGCAAATGCAGCCTCAAAATCGGTGCTAGGACAACTCGGTTCCTGAACCTACATCTGTGTATTCTAAAGTTCACGACAGAATTTCTGCTCGCTTTTTGAGCATTCTGATTTTTGTGACCAACAGTGTGACAGCACGCCCACACACGTGCGAAATCGGGTGTCTGTGACTCTGACGGCTATTTCTTTTTTCTGAATTTCTGCCACAGTCCCAGACTTACCAGCAGATTCTCTGCATCGCCCCTTCCGCCCCCACCCCTGCGCGCCTGCTTGTCGCCACTGTGGCAGAGGCGGGCCTCGGGCCTCTGGTCGGCCCCACCCGCACCCACCGCATCCCGCGGACCCCTATACCCCACTTTCCCACACACACACCTACGCTACCCTCCACTTAGTAAAGTCAACCGCCTGGCTACCGCGGGGCACGCCGGGAGGACGGCGCGAGAGGGTGAGGTCACTGCTGCGCCGCGATGTGTGCACGCGCGTGCGCAGTTTGGGGCGATTCGGGTTCCCAGGGGGCCGCGCGCGCGTCCCCTTCCGGCAGCGGCCAGGGGCCCCGGAAGCGGCGGCGGGCGAATCCCGCAGCGCCAGGTGTAGGCGGCCAGAGCATGCAGGGCACTCAGCGGCCAGCGCGCGGCACGTTCGTTCCCCCGCGACGGTGGCGGCGGCGCGCGGTGGCTATTTCGTGAGCGGCGGCCGGGGCGGCCGGGGCGGCCGGCTGCAGGGGGCGGTCGGGGCGGCGCCCTCGGCCGGCGGACGTTGGCACCATGTGGAGTGGCCGCAGCTCCTTCACCAGCTTGGTGGTGGGCGTGTTCGTGGTGTACGTGGTGCACACCTGCTGGGTCATGTATGGCATCGTCTACACCCGCCCGTGCACCGGCGACACCAACTGCATCCAGCCGTACCTGGCGCGGAGGCCCAAGCTGCAGGTGAGAGTCGCGGGCCGGGCGGGGCCGGGCCGGGCCGGGCGTGCAGGGCTCCTCGGCTTGAGCTGGCCACCTGTCACCAGTACCACAGCCCCGCGACCCGGTGGCCCCAACGACCCCAGTGAGAGATGGGGCCGGGACTCAGGCTCTAGGCGCCTGTCAGCAGTGCTACAGCGCGATGTCCTGGTGGCCCAGTGAGAGCAGGTGTTGGGGTGCTGACCTCTTGTCATCAGTACCACAGCCTGGTGTCCTGGTGGCCCCAGTGAAAGTGGGCTTGGGTTTCTCCTAGTCTGTGTGCTGTGGGTTCCAAATGCTGCCCCTTGTCACTGGTGTAGGTGCCTGGTGTGCTGACAGGGCCTCTCCTGGCTGCCTGTGCTGTTGGCACCTCTAGGTGCTGCTCCCTGTGGCTCCCAGCAGACCCACTTTGCGCCCAGCCTGTGATCTTTGCCAGCCTCATGCTCTGGCATGTTCCTCCTCTGTAGCAGACACATCAGACCTCTCCCCAGTCTGGACCCCTGCCTCTGGGGGTCATCAGATCATCTGTCCTCTGGACTGGGGGCTGTGTTTCCTGCCAGGTGCCTCAGAGACTAACTTTCTCACCGCCTTTTCCAGCTGAGCGTGTACACCACTACGCGGTCTAGCCTTGGTGCCGAGAACAATGTGGACTTGGTCTTGAATGTAGAAGACTTTGATGTGGAGTCCAAATTTGAAAGGTAAGGAGTTAGTCCATGTGTTAATGTTAGCACTTTGAGCATCACGTTCCAACTGAAAGTGGCAGGTGGTGGACTGGTCACTTAGGAAGTAGTTCACATGGCCTGATGGTTGTGTGGACACACAGCTGGGGAATCTCCAGAGAAGCAGGCGTCACATTCCACCTGGTGAAGTAGTTCCCTTGAGTTATGAGTAAGGGAAACGGGATAAGGGCAGAGAGAAGAATTGTATAGAAAATTAGAAAAGATCTGGCATTGTCTAAATATGTTAACTTTTAAATTAATGTGCAGTTTACCATTGCATATACAATTCTGACTTTTAAAAGCTCAAACAAGAAACTAGGTATGGGGCACTCAGGAGGCTGAGGCAGGAGGATTGCCCTGAATTTGAGGCTGGCATGGGCTACATAGTAAGTTCAAGGCCAAGCTGAACTATGTAGCAAGAACCTGTCTCCAAAAAAAAAAAAAAAGTGTTCACTGGGCATGGTGGCACATACCTGTAATACCAGCACTTGGAGACTGAGGCAGGAGGATCACCAAGAGTTCGAGGCCAGCTTGGGCTCTGGAGTAGGTTTAAGTCCAGTTTGAACTGCATAGTGAGACTCTGTCTCAAAAAAAAAAAAAAAAAAGAGAAAATTCATTAAGAATGATGTTAAAAATGATCCGCTAGTCAAGGTCCCATCCTCTCCCGTCTACACCACCTGGAGGTGTTAGATGTGTTCTAGGCGGCCAGACCTTCCCGGACGGCTGCCACCATGCACCGGGTGAGCAGTACCTTGTCCACTGGGCTGGTTCCACCTGGCCCTTTAGCTTCCCTGAGCAAGTTAAGGCCTACTCTGAGGCTCTTGAAGTGTGGCTGAGGAGTGCTGGCCCATGTCTGTTCAGTTCTAGCTGCCCGCACCTGGGCCAGACGTGCCCTCACTGAGCTCTCTTTCCTAGACGTGACCGCCTCTGTGCCGGACCTGTGCCAGTTTTGGAGGACAGATAGTGAGGGTCTTGGTTTCCGATCTGAGGCTGGAGAACATGCGTGCCGCTGTTTCCGAGCCTGCCCCAGAGCACGCGTTCACCGGAAACACCTCCTCGGAGCTCGGGCTTTAGTACAGCCCAGCACCCGTGGGGGAGGAGCCCCAGCATTCCTGTGTGTTTCTCTCTGTGCCAGGGCTTGCTCAGAACTCTGGCTGTGGAGCTGCAGAAGAGGCAGGAGGAAGCATGACTGCAGTCATAGTCAGGAGGAGCAGCAGAGGCTTCTGGGGATGAGCGTGGTGCTCGAGCTGTCTGCACTCGGTTTGAGAGTCCTGGCCAATCTGAGGCCAGAAAGTCTGTCTCTTGTGGTTATGATCCGCTGTCTGTTCTTCAAAAATACAACAGAAACCAAAGACCCACCCACACTGAATATTTCTGAGCATTCCTTGTCACGCAAAGAAGCACTTGCCACACGTGCAGCTGCTCGTACTTTGAGAGCCTGGGGTCTGAACTTGGCCTCGTGAGTTTTGAGTTGTATTGCTTCTGGTGCTGTGGAAATCAGCTGGTCTCTTGCCTGTCCTCTCCAGCAAGTTAGTGAAATGTCTGACCCTTGTGAGGTGTAGGCAACAGTTCTGGTTATCACCTTCAGTCGGAGGTGCCCACGCTCCTCAGAATCCTCAGGGCATGTCTGTGTTCAGAGTAAAGTCACGGGCAGGTGGGTTTCATTTTTAGCAGTCTGAGCTAAAATTAGTTGAGGTGGGACAGCATTATCTACAGACATCTGAATAATGTACACATTTGTATAAACAGAGGCTGAGATACACACTTTCAAGATGACCGTTTCTTCTGTTTTAGAACAGTTAATGTTTCCGTACCAAAGAAAACTCGAAACAATGGGACGCTGTATGCCTACATTTTCCTGCATCATGCTGGGATTCTGCCCTGGCATGATGGGAAGCAGGTGCACCTGGTCAGTCCTCTGACCACCTACATGATCCCCAAGCCAGAGGAAGTCAACCTGCTCACGGGGGAATCAGCTGTACAGGTAGGAACCTTGCAGAGTGCCCACAGCCGGCGCTGAGCTCACGTCTCTCCCTCAGAGTGCGCACACACGTGTCCTACATGGCAGCTTCTGGTGGAGCTTCAGTGCTTTTGTTGGACAGGAGAGCCGTTGGAGTGTTCCTGGAGTGTGTATGTTTCCACTGAATAACTTCTCATAGGTCTGTAGGTAAATTCTGCCGAGCATTGATCAGACCCTGAGATACCTGTTGGGGGGCAACGACAAGGAATAAAGAAAAAACAGACAATTTTAAAGGCACAGAGGGACTAGGAGGAGACCCGTTGTAGGGGACTGGCTTGACGACTTCCGTGGCTGGCCTATTGTTATTAGCAAGAAGCACAGGGAGAGCGGTAGCACGCGGTTCACGGAATTGCAGCTGTAGAGAGTGAGATGAGGAATAAGTTAGCGGGGACCAGGTTTCCTCCATACCCAGATGCCTGTTTTGGCAGCTGTCTTCAGCGTGTGCTGTCTTACTTCAGGAATGCCGGGTTATCAGCCTTCTACCCGTTGCTAGGGGGTCCAAGGCCTTCTGTACGCCTTCCTGTTCCTGAGTTGAGTCAACACCACCTGAGGACTGTGAGACCTCAGTTTCGTGGCCTAGTCCCCAAAAATCTGTATCCAATCGGGGATGGTGTGGTTTAAGTGACCGCTAGCATTCTTCACCCACGTTCCCTCTCAGGCCACAGGTCCTCTGCCTCCCCAGGACCAGGCCTGTGTCCCTCTGCTGGTAGTCCCTGCTGTGCTTGTGCTCCTGCTATGGTCCATGTGAGACTGGACAGCTGGATGTTTATTCGGAGCTTGTAATTCAAGACTGTGGAAGGCTATAGGTGCCACTTCCGTTGTGTTTACTGGTAGAAAGCTTTGTGTGCGGAGAATAACTGACAGTCATGGGAGTGTGATTCTTGGGGCCACAGATGACACAAGGGAAAGCCGCATCTGTATCAAATTGATTGGAAGTGAACTAATTCTCAAAATCAGAGCGGCTGCCAGGAAGCGGTCTGGAAGAGTTCCCAGCCCCGGGAGATGGGTATCTCAGGTGAAGGGCAGGTTTTGAAAACCGTCTCCCAGCTGGCCCTCACGTGCTGTGTCTCCTTGGGAGGAGCCCTCATCTGCCAGCCTCCTCCGCCTCCTCGGGGACAGTGGTCCTTCAGGGCCTTGTCTGGGGGTCCCGGGAGGGCGAGTGTGTAGTGGTGGGTGTGTGCCATGGTCTCTGGGGTATAGTGGACGTGCCATTGCCTGTTAGAAGACCCTTGCTAGTGTAAACTCACAGGTGAATGGTTGTTAGGAGGGGTGACACAGTGCTGATTTGAGAACGTGCTGCTGTCTGCGATGAGCAGGATTTTCCTGTTGCTCAGTTTCTGAGCTGAGTTTGTTTAGAGCTAATGCCAGTCCTCACTGGTCTCCTCGCAGACCACAGTGGTAGCTGGCTCGGCAGTGCCTCCATGGCAGTCTCACGGCCCCAGCCCCTCTCACTCTGCTGCTGGGGTCCCTGAGCTCTGCCCCCAGACTCCCGGGTGGCCTGCTTAGGGCCCCAAAAGCAGAGTCAGCGTGACCCATAACCACGTGACGGTGGAGCAGGAACCTGCAGCCTGGGGCCCCATGGCGCCCCACTGGGCTCACCAGGCTGGGGTGGGGGTGAGGGGCACCTGCCCAGTGTGTGTCGTTTCTCTCCTCCAGCAGCAGATCGAAGCTGAGAAGCCATCGAGTGCCCTGGACGAGCCTGTCTCTCACTGGAGACCCAGGCTGACGCTGAACGTGATGGTGGATGACTTTGTTTTCGACGGGTCCTCGCTGCCTGCGGATGTGCACCGGTACATGAAGATGTGAGTGTTGCGTGGGCCCCGCCAGGGAAGACGACGCCGTGGGAGGAGCCTCTGGGGCCCGGGCCAGCAGCTCCCAGGCAACGTGGACCACACCTGTGTCCTGGGCCTTGCCCACTTCCCCACCGTCCCGGACTCCACACTGGAGCCTGGGAGGAGGTGAAGCTCCAGTGGGTTCCTCTTGCTCTCTGCCCTCAGCAGAGATGTCCGGGGACGGAAGTGGGCAGCTGTGACTGGGTGTGGCCACCTTCACTGGAGACTTGGCCCCGTCTCCAGCCACCTGAGCCAAGCACAGGGAGGTCCTACTTGATTAGTGGTGCTGTCACAGGGCATTTTCTTTCTCGGACTGCTCCTTACCACTTGGGCCCCCCATCCCATCTCGGGCAGGGCAGTCCCATCCTTCTCAGTGTGGCGGGGGTGTCATCCCTGCTTCCGGCTGCCTCGGGCCACTCTGTATCAGCACACAAATGGGCCCCAGGCCCTGGGTGTCACAGTGCCCCTGGCGCCCCTAGCTCTGGAGCACCTTATCGTATGTCGCCCCACCTCCATGGGGAGAGGCTGTGTCCTGGAATTACAGTGGCGGGAGCTGGGATAGCTCCACGCACCCGGGTTCTGGATGCATTTAGTCCCCGCGGGTGCCGCTGTGCACACTGACAAGGACGCTGTGCTCTGCTCCAGGATCCAGCTGGGGAAGACAGTGCACTACCTTCCCATCCTGTTCATTGACCAGCTGAGCAACCGCGTGAAGGACCTGATGGTGAGCTGTCCTCCTGGGTCCTGCTGTCCCAGCTGGGATCCTGCTCTGTGCAGTGTCCACCTGGGGTGGGACGTGTGGCCTTCAGAAGCCAGGTGGCTATGGTCCTGGGCCCGTCCTCCCTGGGGAAGGCATCCGTGTGGGCATCGGAAAGAGACAGGTGTGAGCACGGGAGCTCTGTCCGAACAGCCGCTCTGGAGGCTGGAGCCGGGATCCATTCCAGAAGCATCTTAAGCAGCTGACCTCCCGGCCTGGCTCCACAGAGGGCCCCGCCCAGAGCGGGCTGTGGGTCCTGGGGTGAGGCGAGGCTGAGGGGGAGAGAGGCAGTCCCAGGAGAGAGCGGCTGACCTTTGACTGGGGACAGAGTGGTGCTGGCTAATGTTTAACAGCACTGCTTGTTTCGGCCAAGGGTCTTGGCAAGGCTAAGCTCTGGCTGAGGTCCCTGCCCAGGCGGGCACATGGGGTACCTGCTGTCCAGAGGGTGGCAGACCTGAGGCTGCGAGAGCGAGGTGCTTGCCATGGTGCATAGGTGGTCCTGCGTGGGTGACACCCTCTGCAGCTGTCTGCTCAGACTGCCTGCTGCACCTGTGCGCCCTGTAGGCCAGGCAGGGTGATCGCGCTGTGCCAGCCCCACCTTTCCACAACTCCGTTTCCCTTTGCTCCTCTCGGCCCATGCTGTGGTGCGTTTGCAGTGCTGGGGGCGCTCGAACTCTGCCACTACACACCAGCAGCGCCGCAGCCCTGGGGCGGAGGGTACACGGGCTCTGCTGGAGCAGACAGCGTGGTGCAAGGTCTGCGGGAAACAGGCCGGGTACCGACTGCAGTGGGCATCCTACAGGGAGGCTCAAGGCAGCATCTGCTGACCCCTGTGTGCTGAGGGAGGCTGGCATTGGCGCAGCCGCAACCCTCAGGTCTGGACAGCCTCGTGCCGACTCAGTAGTTCTGCCATAGCAGGGTTTGCCTGAGCCATGTGACTTCCCAGAGTGGTGCCAACACAGGACAGCCACTCCCTGGGGCAGTGCAGCCGGCAGGCAGGGAGGCCCCACCTTGCAACGTGGCATCCCTGGAGTGAGGGTCCCGAGGGTCCCCAGAGGCCTGCTGCCACCCCTCTGCAGTGAAGCCTCCACGTGGGGGCACCCACACAAGGTGGCTGAGCCCCAGTGCTAGGACCGGTACCTGGCTGACCCTGGCAAGTTTCAGGGTGCCAGGTCCCGGGGTCCACCGCGCCTAAACACGAGGGTACACAAGGTGGAGGTGGGCATGAGCCAGGCAGCTGTGTCCGATGGTGCTGTGCTCTGCAGAGTGTGACGCTATGTGCAGGTCCGTACCCCGCGGCAGTTGCCGCCCCTTGAGCTGGAGGATGTGGGCACACAGGCTGCCTCTTGCCGAAGCTCTCACCGTCCCCAAGTTCCACCCCAGATCAGGGCACTCACCGGCCTGGCCCTTGAAGATCTTGGGCTCTATCAGCTGGGCTGAGATGGCGCTGCTTGCCCCGCCCCCACCCCGTCAGCCTAGCGGTGGGCTGGCGGCGTCCTGGCAGGTGCTGGGGCCCACCTGTGCCCTGGAGCTTTAGGGCTCTGTGGCCTGGAGAGACTCGGCATGGTGATGTGGGCTTGTGTCAGAAGAACGTGTGGGACGCAGGTGGGTAGAGGCCGAGAGCCCTGTACCCGGGGAAGCTGCAGGCAGACAGTGCAGCGGGACACCTGGCTCAGGCTGAACAGAAGGGCCCGGGCCGGGGGCAGACCCCATGGATGCAGGAGGCAGGGTCGTGTGGGGCGGGGCCGGGCCCCCTGGGCCTCACAGGCTGTCAGAAGGGTGTGTGTGGCCACAGCCACTCCAGACCCCCGTCTGTGTGATTGGTTCCCAGGTCTAGGTCCTCACCATGCTGCTGTCCCAACAGGTCATCAACCGCTCCACCACTGAGCTGCCGCTCACCGTGTCCTACGACAAGATCTCCCTGGGGCGGCTGCGCTTCTGGATCCACATGCAGGACGCCGTGTACTCCCTGCAGCAGTTCGGTGGGTTCCTGCCTCCGTCTGCCTCTGCAAAAGTACCTTGTGCATTTTCTGGAAGTTTGTCTTCTGTGGAGCATGACACTTTAAATATGCGGTTGGGTCAGGTGCCTTCTCACTGCGGCAGGATTGGGATTCCTTCACATCTGCTGTGTGTGTTCTTCCTCGGCAGGGTTTTCAGAGAAGGACGCTGATGAAGTGAAGGGCATTTTCGTGGATACCAACTTGTACTTCTTGGCGCTGACCTTCTTTGTTGCTGCTTTCCATGTGAGTGGGCACTGGCATCCCGTGTCCAGCCATCGTCCTGAGGGCTCTCCCGGATCAGAGGAGGGGGCTCTTTGCTGGCACTGGAGGCCATTTTCAAAAGAGATTGCAAAGTGCTTCAGGCAGCCAGAGCCGAGTGGCCTTGCAGAATGTAAGGCCAGCTGCCCTCGGCCGGGAAGGCTGCCCGTGTGTGCAGCAGGCTGTGCAGAACCCCAGGTGCTGGGAAGCCGGCACATGTGGTCGGGGAGGGGATGCTGGAGCCGAGCTGCCCTGAGTCGGGAGTAAGTGTCACTGCATGTTCAGGGGTGGGGGCCCCTGAGGAAGAGCTGGCGCAGGGCGGGCGCCTGGAGCTGTGGAGTGGAGGAAAGCACCTGACGCACGAGGGCGGGCAGTACCCACGAGGCCCCTGCCTTCTGGGGCCCTGGCTTATGGAGCGGGCGCAGACTGGGCCCTGCAGGCTGTGATGTGTCCCGCCAGGCCTGGGCTGGGCCCAGCCTGGTCGGAGGCTCACCAGGTGCTACTGAGGGTACAGACTGCTGTCCTGTTTTTTGCAGCTGCTGTTTGATTTTCTGGCGTTTAAGAACGACATCAGTTTCTGGAAGAAAAAGAAGAGCATGATTGGAATGTCCACCAAAGCAGGTAGGCCTGGGGCAGTTTGGCCCGCACTCAGATGTCCTCCGAGGGCTTCTGGGTACCCTGTGGCCTGGCCGTGTGCCCTGGGGCAGCGGCTCTCGCCCAGGCGCCTGAGCCCACGAGCTGTCCCGGTGATCACAAGTGCGCCTCGGGAGCCCGGGGGTGCCGTGAGAGGCAGTCCTGGGGAGGAGGCCTCTGGCCTGGGCCCCAGTCGGGACCGTCAGTGTGCGCAGGGCCTGGGGGCGAGGACCAAGGCCTGTCTTGCGGCCTGGTTGCTTCTGCTTGCTGAGCAGAGGGGCGGTGGACATGGACGTGAGAAGGGACAAGCAGGGCACGTCCAGTCCTGTGTGTCAGGCAGAAGTTGGGGCGAGAGCCTGCGGACAGCCGGATGTCCACCAGCAGAGGAGTGGGCAAGGGAAAGACGGTATTGCTACATGATGGTGCACTGCTCCGCCATGAAAGGCGTTTGTGGGGGAACAGAGGCAACTGAGAGCACAGTGCTACGTAAAGTAAGTCAGATGCGCAGGCTCTGTCACGTGGTTTCTGTTATGGAAGAAACTCAAGGTGTGTGTACACTGTGTAGAGCAAAACAAGACAGGAGTAGAGAGATTTTCTGGTACTTCTGGGGATTATCTACGATCCCATTGTTTCAAAAAGATTTTAACAGGGACTCTAATTTGTTTCATTTACTAGTTGCTAATTTCTTTCATTACTAGTTTCTCATAGTTCATTGGAAAGAAAGTTTTGCTTCTTTTTTGTAAGAAACCTTTTTATCTGTCTCATACTCTGAATAACTACTTGAAGACAGTGATACACAGTATGTTAACTTTTATTCTCTTATTTGGTTATGAAATTTTTAATTTTTCATAAAATAAAGCATTTTATATGAAAAGATAACAATTACTAGTGACACGAATAAAATGAATATGTTATAGCATAATATAATTAAGTGAATGACTCATAAAAACAACAGAAAATTGAAATGATTCACTATACTATTAGGAGCTCACAGTCACTGGGATCTAATTATTCGTTGTAAAACAGACATTTCCAAGACAATGAAATTCTTTTTGATGGTTAAAGTAGCAGGCAGCATGGTGGCATACACCTGTAAGGCAGCACCCAGAAGCTGAGGTAGGGGATTGCCGAGAGTTTGAGGCCAGCCTGAACTAATAGGCCTTCTCACAAAAACAGAAATGCTGGGCTTGGCTGCGGGGCTTAGACATGAAAGGCAGCTCTTCTGCTCCAAGACAAATGCTGGTGGACTCTCGGGGTCGGCAGGTCTCCCAGGAGGCCGACAGGCGCCTCCCAGGAGGCCAACAGGTCTCCCAGGAGGCCGACAGGCGTCTGCAGCCCGGCCCCTCCGTGCACCAGGCCTTGCAGAAGGCAGAACACACAGAGTGGATTTCAGGGTGCAACTCGAGAAGAAAAAGGAATAGCTTAGTGAGGAAACCGCAGCCTGTGGCAGAGTCGCGGGGGGCCTTGAGCCGCTCACAGGCCTCTGAGCTGCCTGCTGCCGGCCAGCCGGCTCTGTGGCTCTTCCCCATCTTCCGGGGTGCTTTCCAGAGCTGCGCAGTTACTCGCTGTTACTCTTGGTTTCGGAGGTGCCGGGGTGAACTGGCTGCCATGGGCCGAGCCCGCTCTGTCCACGCAGCCCCTCTGCAGGGCTGCAGGCCGGGTATAAGAGGCGGGCGGGCCGGGTCCGTGCAGCAGTGGTGACCCCGGCCTCCCCACGCCCCGTGTCCCCAGTGCTCTGGCGCTGCTTCAGCACTGTGGTCATCTTCCTGTTCCTGCTGGACGAGCAGACGAGCCTGCTGGTGCTGGTCCCAGCCGGCATCGGAGCTGCCATTGAGGTGAGTGCTGAGCCGCCTGGGGACGCCAGGGGCCGCGGGAGGTCTTGGCCTCTGCCTTGGTCAGCAGCTCTGAGCCTAAGTGGTACGGCTCTGTTGCCATCCAGGGTCTGGGCTCCTGCACAGTATTCTGGGAAGTGCGGGCAGCCCTGTGGTGCTGGGGACAGCTGACCTGGGTGGCTTGGCTCCACGAGCTGTGCAAGCCCTTGCAAGATGTGCGGCACCCCGGGACGCCCAGAGAGAGTGGCTGAGGAGGGCACAGGGCCGGGCAGCCTGGGGTGGTGGGTGCTGGCGTTGGGAAGGTGAGTGCAGTGTCCCGACCTCCCGCAGCTCTGGAAAGTGAAGAAGGCCTTGAAGATGACTGTGGTCTGGAGAAGCCTGAGGCCCGTGCTGCAGGTGAGTCCTGGGCCCGCCGCCCTGCCGCCCCGCCAGGCTCTTCGTATGCCTGGGGTCTCGTGTCTCTGCGGTGTCCCCAGCAGTGCCTGACCTTGGTGGCAGGCGCTGTTGTTTGACCCTGTTTGCTGCCTGGCACCCAGGGGCACATGCGTGGTGCTGCGGGTCTTAGCTAAGCTTCCCTGCCGGCTGGCACAGGCTCGTCCTCCTCACCCCAGTAGTCCTCCATCTGCCGTCCTCCCCAGAGCAAGGTCCGGCCTGCGGCTTGGGCTCCTGGCCTAGGCCGGCCAGCGCTGAGTGCCCTCTGCAGAGCAGGGCTGAGTCAGATGCCAGCACCTGAGTTCCCACGCGAAAGCGTGGTTTCCGCCGAGGGCTCTGACCTTGCGCTCAGCAGCGTGCAGTGTCGCCCCAGGCTGGCTGTTGTGTCTTGTTTTGTAGCATCGGCCCAGGGCCCTGCATCTTGGCTGACCGAATACCGTCAGGAGTGCTGCCTTTTGGGTTTTGGTTTTGTTTCGTTTTTTGAGACAGGGTCTCACTATGTAGCTCAGGCTGGTGATCCTCCTGCTTCAGCCTCCTGAGTGCTGGGATTATAGGCACGTGCCACCACGCCCAGCTGGTCAGGACTCCCTCTGTGTGAAGTGCAGTGTGGCCCCAGTGGGTGGGCACACAGCAGGGACCCCGTGGAGCGAGGCAGACGCAGCCCCATGCCCATGGCCCACTGGTCCCTTCGGGCGGTGCCGTGACGGTCCCCGCCCAGCGGTGCTGTGGGAGCGGAAGCTGACGCTGTGTTTGATCTCACCGCAGTTTGGCACCTACAGTGAGTCTGAGAGGAAGACAGAGGAGTATGACACGCAGGTGAGCCTGCGACCCCGCCCTGCAGAGGGGCTTGGGCCGCGCCGAGCAGGCCCCCAGGAGTAAGCGTACAGAGACCTCCTGGCTCCCTGCTCCTGGCCTCATCCTCCGCTGGGCTGCGGGGCCACAGGCCTGGAGGGGGCGGTGTTCCGCACAGGGACGGTGCCAGCCTGGGTCTCAGTGTTTCCTGAGATGGGAGGGAAGCTCAGATCAGGGCAGGCCTGGATGGGGGCATTGACTGTCGCGCACTGAGTCCCTTACATGGTGGCTGTGGCCATGTCCCTCCGCTGGGTCACTTGGTGGTGTCACTGCCCCAGACGTCACAGGGACAGCCTGGTTCCTGCTGTCCCCAGTGCTCATTCACCGCGTCCGCGTGCGAGGCGTAACCGGCTCGCCTCTGTCCCGCAGGCCATGAAGTACTTGTCCTACCTCCTGTACCCGCTGTGTGTCGGGGGTGCTGTCTACTCGCTCCTCAATATCAAGTACAAGAGGTAGGCGGGGGCCAGCCCTGCGCTCGCGCCTTCCAGGCTGCGCCACCGGCTCGGCGGGCGGTCAGACACGGTCCTGTCCTCTGAGGTGGAGGTGCCGGGGCTCGGCTCGGTCTCGGGCGCCTGGGCTTGTGAGGCGCAGTCTTGGGCTGAGCGGGCTGCGAGCAGAGGCGTTGGCGCCCTGTGTCGTCTGGAGCTCATACTGCTCCAGCTCCTGAGGGGACAGAGGCCTGCGGTGGAAGTGGAGGAAGAGGAAGCCGCTGCCAAGTGCTGGCGAGCGCATGGCAGCGGGGCTGGGAGGAAGCTGGGCCCGGGTCGGAGTGGGGGTCACTGCCCCGGGCAAGGTGGAGGTGGGGCCAAGGGGTCTGGGTGCATGGCCAGGTGCAGCGCGAGAGCGCGCGTGGGAGGTGTGCCATGCCGCCTTCGGTCTTGGCGGAGCCCGCGTTTGCATGACTGGGCTTTGGGGCCCATCCTGGGCTGGCTGGGCTCCTGGGAAGGTGGCACCTGAGCAGGGTGCGGGGGACGGGGTGCACTAGAGACTGGGTGTCCCAGAGGTAACAGACGCCCCCTGCCGGGGCCGACTCTTCCCTTTCAGCTGGTACTCGTGGCTCATCAACAGCTTCGTGAACGGTGAGTCCTGGGGTCCCCGTGGGACGAGTGCTGCCTTTCCTGTGCCTGCGCGACCCGGGTGACACCGCCCATGCTTTGAGGCCCACCCCCTCAGCACCCAGTTGGCTCCTCCTGGCAATGGGAGACCAAGCATCCTGATGCCATCCGTCCGGGCAGCTGACTGCCGGAGCCACTCTGACCCTCGGCCACGGTGCAGAGGGTCACTTGTGTGACTCGAAGGAACCCCGCCAGCGTCCTGTGCGCGGCCCCGGCAGAGTTGTTCTCGGGGAGGTGCCCACGCACATAAGGGCAGTCTCCCACAGCGGGGCAGGGCATCCTGCATGGCTGCACCCCAGTGAGTCCCAGGCGTGGTCCCAGCCCCAGGCAGCTCCATGCCCAGCACTGCTGCCCCTCGGGGTCGGCCGTGTCGCGCCCCGAGCCTCTCTCCTGGACATCTGCGGGGGCTGCTGTTGCCGTTCCACGCCTGCTCTTCTCACCGCGCCATCTGTCCCACAGGAGTCTACGCCTTCGGCTTCCTCTTCATGCTGCCCCAGCTCTTCGTGAACTACAAGGTGAGGGCCGTGGGTGTCCGGGCTGGGCAGGCACCACATCCCGGGTGCCGGACTGACCCCACCCTCTCCCTGTGCAGATGAAGTCCGTGGCGCACCTGCCCTGGAAGGCCTTCACCTACAAGGTCAGTGCTCGGGCGCTGGCCAGCAGGGCTCTCCGGGCACCCCAGCCCTCTCTGCAGTGGGTCTCACTGAGTGGTCCACCCTGGCCTCACATTCGAGGTCCTTCCGCCTCAGTCTTATGAGTAGCTGGGGTTGCCGAGGTAGAGCCCAGCATGAGGGGAGAGGCCCTCGGCATCCTGCTGCAGCCCCAGCTGCAGGGAGCCACACCCTTACCCCACCGCTGGCTGTGGTGTTTCTCCACTCGCTCCCTCTCTGCTTTCGTTGCTTTATTTTTGTTCTCCCCGTTGAACTGGGGAGTGACTTCAGGGCCTTCACGCTGGGATAAATCCCTGACCCTTTTCTTGTTTCGTACTTTTGATCGGTAAGTCACTTAGTGCTCAGACTGGGCTCAAACTCGAGATCCTCTTGCCCCAGCCTCCCCGGAGTGCTGGGGTGACAGGCGTGTGGCCCCAGGTCCCGCTCCTCTTCTCATCAGCGCCACGACAGGGGGACTGCATGTGTGTCCACCTGGCACAGCTCGCAGGACTGCAGCCCGCACAGCCTCACGACCTCCCCCTGGCTTTGCAGGCCTTCAACACCTTCATCGACGACGTCTTCGCCTTCATCATCACCATGCCCACGTCCCACCGGCTGGCCTGCTTCCGGGATGACGTGGTCTTCCTGGTCTACCTGTACCAGCGATGGTGAGTGGCAGAGCCCTGCCCACCTGTCCGCGTGGGGCGAGACGGGGTGCAGGTGGTGACTGCCCCAGCAGGTTCCAGGGCCAGCGTGGGATGCGTCATGGGATGGTCCCACCTTGTCACCTGCCTAGGTCGTGGCTTAGCCAGGCCCATAGCTCCCTTGGGTCTCTGCTGTGATCCCTGCCAAGGTCCACCCTGCCCACCAAGGGTGCAGAGGGTTGGGCAGGGGTCCGTGCTCCGGGGTGAGGAAGGGGCTTCTCTCTGGGATGGGTGTTGCATCCCTGCCTGTTGGTGACCACTGGGTGTCCCGACATCACCTATGTCCTTCCTCCCCCTGCCCCTTTCCTGCCACCCTGGAGGCCACCCTCCACCCTCCAAAGCAACACCACTTCTCTGCACACCTGCAGGCCGTCCAGCAGGGCCAAGGTCATGGCCAGGCACGGGGAGGCAGTGCCCTGTCCAGGCCCACGTGGTTCCCTGGCTGCGGGAAGGTAGAAAGGGGCTGTGCAGAGCTTGATGCCGCATCTGCCTCTTGGGCCCTCGCGTCTGAGGACTGACCCCCACCTGCTCCTCCTGCAGCAGCTCAGGGCTCTGCGAGAAGTGGGTCAGGGTTAAAGCGCCTGCGGCCCGCTGTGGGCAAGGCACTGGGCCTTGGGGGAAGGGAAAAACCACCCACCGGTGCCTGGGGCTGGACGTGTGGGCGCACACTGCCCCGAGGGGCAGCCTCAGTGTGGACCTCGTCTGCCCAGTTCTAACCGCTCCCGTTCTAACCGATCGGATTCATCAGGCCCGCGGAGCAGGGGCACGTGCCCCAACACAGAGACGGGGCCTGCCGAGCCACCCGAGCAGCCCGCCTCGCCCTCCCTGTGGCCGGGCTCCTCGAGCGCCCTGTGTGTGTTGCAGGCTTTATCCTGTGGATAAAAGCAGAGTGAACGAGTTCGGGGAGTCCTACGAGGAGCAGCCCACTCCGAAGCCCCACACGGAGTGAGCACCGCAGGCAGGCCGGCTCGCCTCGAGTATTCTTGGAAGCGTTGGGAGCTCTCGACGCCACCGCTTCCGAGTTGCCAAACCCCACTGGACGTCTCTGTTCTCAGAGGTCCTCGGCCGCAGGGAGGCGCTGGAAGCACTTGGGTGCCCAAACCCGGTGTCAGGCGGGAGCCCTGGGGCTGTGCCGGCCTCCCGGGCCCCACCCACTCAGCCACCCGACGCCGAGCCCTCGGAGGAGGATGTGGGTCCCACCTTGAGTTGTTTTAAGTGCTCTTTCTGTGCAGTTCAGTGCGCATGGAAAGTCGTTCCATCGAGACTCTGGGATCAAATGGCTTTTTCCTTTTTTGTTTAAAAGTTGTTTTAAAGCTTAATGTATGTATGTTTCTATTTTAAAATAAATTTCTCTGGCCATGATACGTTTTGTAACCTGGTATAACGTGGAAAGAATTTCAGATATTTCATGGTCACACTTTCCCATTAGTCAGCCCAGTGCTGGCGAACCTTAGAGATCTCGGTTCAGACAGCCCGCTGTGCCTGTGTGCCGTGGGTTCGCCACCCCGGCTCAGCCCTGAGCTCGTTACAGCACCGAGGCAGCAAACCCAGCCCCTCCTGGCCCGGAAGGAAGGGTCGTGCTGCTCAAGCACTGCTTTCTGTGGGCGACGCCCAGAGGGAGGGGAGTGGGAGGCCCAGGGCCCGGACTGCGGGGCGTCCTGCGCTGAGGAGCTGTTTCCAGAGGTGCCACCAAGGCCGTGCCTGGCACCTTCGCCATCTCCATCCTGGATGTGCTAGCCAGCTGGCAGCAGAGGCTGCGGTGCCCCCTTCTCCCCCGGCACTGTGCCTGCTCAGGGCTGCTCCGAGTGCAACCCAGGGGACAGTTCACGCTGAGCACCAGATCTCGGGCCTGGGCAGGGCCTGCAGCGTCTTCGGGGGTCTCCAGAGCACGTGATTCAGGCTCCTTAAACTGGGCCAGGGCGGGACAGGGAGGGGAGAACTGTGCAGCGGCGCCCTTCCAGGGGGGCTGCGATGTGCCCTGGTGGAGGGTCTGAGCAGCACACACTCAGCCTTGGGGGGCCGTCCAGTGTCACACCAGCTATCAAAGCCTCCTGACCTTGAACCAAGAGAACCCGGTCAGCCTGGCGACACTGCCGGTCCTTCACTAGGACGTTCCTGTTCTCTCCTGTGACCGTCCTCCGCACCCACCTCTTAACCTCCTGCCCGGAGGATTTTTGTGTCTTCCGCACTCGTTCCTTGTACTTTTTCTCCTGTGTTTGGAGATTTTTGATTCTTTGTTCATATTTGGCTGCACTGAATCTGGATGAATCCTGAACCCTGAAACGTTGGTCCTCTCCTCCAGGATGGGTCTTGAGTATCTGGAAGCACCAGGCTGGCTCGAAGGACCTGACCACGTTCAGAGCCGCGGGCCAGGACACACGGTGAGGCTGGGGCTGCAGGCAGAGACCGAGGGGTGAGGTGTGCACGGGAGACTGAGCTGGGGTTTGGCCCCGGGGCTGTGGCGGACACGAAGCGCAATGTGAAGCGTGCTCACTTACGAACCTCACAGATCTTTGCAGATGCTCTCTGGGAAAACGTGGTATGTGGCTGGGAGCCAGGAGCCGCGTGCCTAAGCAGGGTGCTTGCGGCAGAGGGACAGAGGTGCCCAGGACCCGTCCTCTCCTTCCCCGCCTCTTCCTGTTTCTGATCGGGACCCGCATCTCCAAGTCCAGAGGACGCTCCTGAAGGGCTTCCCAGACTCAGGCCCCCAAAAGATGGGTCTGTGCCCTCAGGAGGCCGTTGGCATTCACAAAAGGACAGAGAGGAGCTTTAATCCCAAGAGCAAATTTGACCTTTCCAGTCCAAGTGAATGATTGTATTTGTTTGCTTGAATTAACTTTAAACTGCAAAATTCCAAAGATGTAAAACAGGAACCAAGTGATGTTTGCTAAGGTGCAAAGATTAAATAACCACATTCAGAGGGGTTTTTTTTTTTTCCTAAGCACTTTTTATTGGTTTTCATAAGGCAGTCAAAGGTGCAAGAGAAAGCAAACGGGTGTGAAGAGCTCGGCAGATTAACCCAGTGGCCCAGTCTCAGAGGAGCAGGGATCCCCAGCCCCACACCTGCGCCCCCTGCTGGCCAGGCTGTCTGGATTGCAGGAAGCCTGCAACCCTGGCCTCTGCCCGCACAGGACACCTGTCCAGGCACTTTCTGGTTGTGAAATGACGTGCACAAAACTGCAAGGAAATGACCAGTTGTACAAATGAAGCCCAGTGTTCAGTGTGCCTATTGTTATCTTGCCTGCCGACAACCACACAGGTGCCTGGTAACTTCTTGGAGCACAGCCAACCACAACAGGGCCATGAGACAGAGCCCACTGAGGGGCTGGGACCGGCCGGCGGGGCAGCGCAGAGGACATGAGGGCCCTTGGCTGCAGTCCTCACGGCTCCCAGGCTGAGGGGCAGACCCCGCTCCCCGTGGGGATGCCCTGCACGGAGGGAGCGCCATGCCATCTCCTCTACCTCCTTCCCAGTGGGGAGCCCCTGGGGTGCAGCCTGCCCCCAGTCCTCACCCCTGGTGTCCAGGGTCCACCTTCCATGCAAACACTCTCCCCCCTCCACCCGCTGCGGTGCTGCGGCCACGGCCACGAGTTCAGGACACCATCCTCACATGTGCCCCCTTCACTGCCATTCACATACACGGAAGGACCAGTCAGGCCTCTGCCACCCCGAGTCCGTGCCCAGCGCCCAGCCTGTGCGGTTTCCTGGGCCAGCGCTGGGCCCAGCCGCAACTTCTAGGTGCCGCCTTCTCCTGCAAGGCGCACAGCTGTCCTCCTCGGACTCCACAGGGGCAGGCCACACGGCAACAGTGCCACAGTGAGAAGACTGCCTCTCCCAGCGGACAGGGTGCGGAGCACCCCAGCCCCTCGGCCAAGCTCCCACCACTCTTCCCACCCATCCCGCAGTTGCACTCCAGCGCTTCTGTGCATCCCAGAGCCATGGAAATCTGCACAAAATTCTGCCCACGGAGGCCATATATTTGGGTAAAAAGGAAAAAAGATTTATTCAAAGCTAGGCCTGTGGAGATGAAGGAGCCAATTTGCCTCAACTCACCACCTCACCATGCAGGGAGGGTCTCCTTTGATTTGGTCAGCATCAAACAGAAGAGCCTGTACACGTGAAGCTAAGTGGCTGGTAACGCAGCAACAACTGCACTTCTCTGGTACCAATTTCCACATTAGTCAGCTTTCTTGTTGATGGTACAAAATACCCGACATTTGTAACTTACAGAAGAGGGTTAATTCAGCTCACGGTTTGGGAGGATTTAATCCATGGTGAGCTGCTTCTAACACAGAAACATAGCAGAAGGGCCTGGTAGGCAAAGCTGCTCTTTCCATGGCAGGAGACAGACAGATGGAAGGAGCTGGGGACAAGTATGCACCTTCAGCCGTGCACGAGCTCATCCATGGGTGAATCCACAGCTGAGAATAGCACCCCAGGATCCAGCCGCCTTCCCAGAGCCACGGCCTCTGAATACCGGACACCTTGGAGGATTGAGATCTAAGCCTAGCAAGGCCTGCAGAGCTGGAGAGCACCAGGGACGTCTCCAGGGCCTTCACTTTCATAACCTGCCACCGCAGCAATAGAAACCAACACTGGACCTTGTAATTATTTCAGAACACTAGTTTGAAGAAACACTCGAGGGCTAGCACTGAGGTCCTACCTGAGCAGCAGGAGGTCCAACAGGGGCCACCTCACGCCAGGCATGACTGGGATTGCTGGCCTTTTCCGCAGGCAGCACAGCTGAGCCCACTTTGCTGTTACACAGCTTGTGGTGAGTCTGAAGACAAACCTGCGTGCATCCTGTTAGGAGTGCGCGTGCATGCGCGTGTGTGCAGCCAGCCGAGAGGTGCCCAGCCTGGGGGAGGCAAACGGTGAGGCTTGTGCCGGCTCTGTGCATGAGCAGACTCCGAGCCCGGGCACAGGCAGCGGGGTCTGCAGTCCAGGGACAATGACTAAGCACAGGTGGCCCTGGGCCCCACTCTGGGCTTCCTGTACTGAGCATCTCCCTTGGCTCCCTGGGCAGGAGCTTCCAGAATTCAACCCTCCTGTCTCAGACTCCCCTTTTAAGACTTTCTGTGCTTCCTCCCAGACAGGGACCCATCTGATCCCTTCGCAGTTTCCCAGAGCAACTTGGAACACAGCAGTCACACCACAGGGCCACGAGTGACCCCTCCGGGACCTGCTGCCCTCGGGGCATGTGGCGAGAGTTGGGAGGAGCTGCACCTTGGTACTCACTGCTCCTAATGCAGAGCCCTGGGCAAGAGGTGGGCAGCCCATCATCGCTGGGCTGCAGATCTAGGTAGCATCGTGCTATTGTTTATTTTGCAGTACTGCGGTCTCAATCCAGGACCCTTGCAGTGAGGAACACCTCCAGACCCTTTATCTTTTTATTTTCATACAGGGTCTAAGGTCCAGCATTGCTAAAGCCGGGTTTAAGCTTGCAATCCTCCTGCCTCAGCCTCCCAAGAGTGCTGGCATTACAGGTATGCACCACCACACCTGGCTTGCACTGCTGTATATTAAGCCAATAGTATTTGAAGCTCTGAACATTTTTCATGTTATGAAGTGTGATGGGTTATTATTACCTTTCAGAGAAGCATTAATGCCCACGTGATGCTGGGTAGGGAATTCTGGTTCGTATTAGTGGTTTTCACTGAGGACCAGGAGTTTTTTTTTTTTTTTTTTTTGCAGTACCGAGGATTGAACTCACAACCTCAGGCCTGTCAGACAGGTGCTTAAGTCACGGAGCCAAACTCCCAGGCCTGGTTTTTTTGGGGCAGGGTCGCACTGTGTAGCTCAGGCCAGCCTTGCGCTTGAGTTGTACTCCAAGTCGGCCTCGAACTCACAATGTTCCTCCTACCTCAGCCTCCCGAGTGCTGGGATTAAAGGCGTGCGCCACCATGCCTGGATAAGGACCAGGATCTTATAAGGACTCCGTGCACATCTTGCCAGTGGAACTGCTGCCTCAGTCTTCTTTTTCTTCCCTTTGTGATGCTGCGGACTGACCCCAGGAACCTGAGCATGCCAGGCAAGGCTCTAGTGCTGAGCCACACCCCAGCCCTATTTTGTTTTCCGGTACCAGATATCTAACTCAGGACCTTGGGCTTGCCAGGCAGGTGCTGTGCCAGTGAACTAAATCCCTGACCCTCTTATTTTTTGAAATTATATTTTCTACGCTGGTTTCCCTGAGCAGTCTGAATTACTTCCGGTTGTTGGAAAGAATTTTCCAAGGCAGTCCCAAATCCCAGAGCGGGACAGCCTTAAAACAGGCAGAGCCTCGCTAGCGGGCTTTCCACAACAGCAGCCTCTAATCCGGTTTACCAGGCCGGTCGCAGGAAGGAAGGTAGAACCTGAGCAGCTACCGCCAGGGAGGGCGCGGCTTGTTAAAATGCTAAACCCTGATTGAGGCAATTTCCTCATCAAGTTCTCAGGCCTGAAAGGTCGGACTTGTTAGCTTTCCCTCCGGACCCACAAGTTCCCACCTCTTCCAGGAGTTGACCTTGAGGGGCCCGGCTGGCTGCGAGCAGCCTGCTCACCAAATCCCCCGGGCTGAGCCCTCTCCGTTGCTGGCCTAGAGGTGGAGGGTGGCGGGACGCATCCGGACTTCCGGCCCTCTGCAAGGTGAGGTCCCTCGGGGCGCCGCTCTCGCCTCCTCCGGCTGTGGCTGGAACGGCAGATCCGGCCGCCGCGCCGCCCCCCGCCCCGCTTTGGCGCCAAGTGCTAAGGGGCTGGGGGCGGCGCGGATGCTACGCTTATGGCTCCAGGAGCCTGCAGAGTAAGCCCAACCTGGGACCAGGATCAGCCTTGGAGCCCCAAGCCGCGGGCAGGGACCAAGCCGCGTCTACACCCTATCAAGCAGGTTCGGGGCGCGCTGCCGCCCCGCCCCTTGTGAACTGCTTCGTCCGGACCCCGGGGCGGTCTTGGTGCCCAGGTCTCGCACCCCAAGGACGAAGGAATGTAGCACTCACTCGATTTCCCATGCACCCCATGTCACTGCTGTCCTCTCTCTGCTACCCTCGCGCCACGCGGCCTCGCCCCCTCCTGCTCCCGGAAGGCGGGAGATGGCGGGGTCTGCGGCCTCCAGCGCCTCAGCCCAAGACCCCGCAGGTCGGGGCGGGGCGAGTCGCGAGCCCGCCTCTTCCTCCGCGCGCGCCCCGCCCTGCTGCAGCTTGGCTGCGGCGTCCCCGCTGCGCACGTGGGTGCCGGGCCTCCGCGATGCCGCGCGCGCCTCGGTGCCGGGCCGTGCGCGCCCTGCTGCGCCGCCGCTACCGCGAGGTGCTACCACTCGCCACCTTTGCGCGGCGCCTGGGGCCCGAAGGCGCGCGGCTCGTGCGGCGCGGGGATCCCGCGGCCTTCCGCGCGCTGGTGGCGCAGTGCTTGGTGTGCGTGCCCTGGGGCGCACGGCCAGCCCCTGAGACCCTCTCCTTCCTCCAGGTGGGCCGCAGCGGGGTGCAAGGCGGGCTGGGCCCGGGTCCTCTGTCTCCCGTGTGACTTGGGACCCTCTCCCCGCCCAGGTGTCCAGCCTGAAGGAGCTGGTGGCCCGCGTGGTGCAGCGGCTGTGCGAGCGCGGCACGCGGAACGTGCTGGCCTTCGGCTTTGGGCTGCTGAACGAGGCGCGCGGCGGGCCGCCCCTGGCCTTCACTACAAGCGTGTGCCACTACCGGCCCAACACGGTGACCGACTCGCTGCGCGGCAGCGGCGCCTGGGGGCTGCTGCTGTGCCGCCTGGGGGACGACGTGCTGGTCCACTTGCTGTCGCGCTGCGCGCTCTACCAGCTGGTGGCGCCCAGCTGCGCCTACCAGGTTTGCGGGCCGCCGCTGCACGAGCTTGGCTCCCCCACGTCGCCCCTGCGCGGCACGCTCCGTCCCAGGTCGGTCCTCGGGTCCCTGCGTCGGCCCCGCAGCCGTAGCGCAGGCACTAGTCCGACGCCACCCAAGAAACCCAGGCGCGAACCGGGAAACAGCGAGCCGCGCTGTGTGCGGCTCGGAGCCGCGTCGGTTGAGGGCGACCCAGCTCCGTCGGGGGACAGCGGGAGCGCGCCCAGGCGCCGCGCGGCCATCGAGACGAAGCGCTTCCTCTACTCGCGGGTGGGCGGCAGCGCAGAGCGGCTGCGCCCCTCCTTCGTACTCAGCGCGCTGCAGCCCAGCATGACCGGGGCGCGAAGGCTCGTGGAGGCCGTGTTCGTGGGCGCGCCGCCCGCCAGGCCCGGGCTGTCCCACCGCTCCCGCGCGCGCCGCCTGTCCCCGCGTTACTGGCGGATGCGACCGCTGTTCCGCGAGCTGCTCGCCAATCACGCGCGGTGCCCCTACGGCGCGCTGCTCCGCGCGCACTGCCCGCTGCGAGTGGCGGCCGACCCCGAAGGGGAGGCGAGCACGCGACGCCTGGCTCGGCTGCTGCGCGCGCACTGCAGCACCTGGCAGGTGTACGCCTTTCTGCGCGCCTGCCTGCGCCGCCTGGTGCCCGCCCGCCTCTGGGGCTCCAGGCGCAACGAGCGCCGCTTCCTGCGGTGCACGAAGAGATTCCTCTCCCTGGGCAAGCACGGGAAGCTGCCGCTGCGGGAGCTCACGTGGAAGGTGAAAGTGCAGGACTGCGCGTGGCTGCGCTCCAGCCCAGGTGGGTGTGGGTGTGGGTGTGGGCGTGGGGAGGGCTCTTCTTGGTGTCACACCCTCGGGAGGTCCGTGTGCCTGCTTTCCTGGGCTCAGGCAGGTTCCAGGCCCTGAGGACAGGAGGTGAAGGTATGCAAAGGAGCGCTGCTGACAGGAGCAGGTATTCATGACCCTGTGGACCTCAAAGTTGGAGGAGTGCCCGGGTGCGGAAATGGCAGGTGTACCCCGCTGAGGGTGAGCAGAAGGGCTCCTGGGTGCCGAGGGTGCCTCTGGCCACCGGCGTCGGGTGTGCGTCCACTTTTTTATGGTACAGGGCAGGGTAGAGGGCGCGGTGGACAAACAGACTTTCCTTGAGCAGAGGGCTCCCTCCTTTCTTTAGGTTAGAGCAGGGGCCCTCGCTGCTGTCCTGCGTGGAGTGGCAGCCCGGACAGGCCCGGTCAGTTAGACTCTGTCCGGCTGTGCTCTGGCAGCCCTGAGGTGCGGCTTCGGAAATGCCTCGACCTCACCCAAAGACGCTGGAGCGGAGGTGCAGGGCAGCCGCTGTCTGCAGCCTGCCTCGTCTGCTCAGGGGCGCTCCCTGGTCACTTTGTTCCCCTTTGCCGTGGCTGCAGGACTTCGCAGGCCCACACCTCTGCCGCCTGGCTGCCTGCCACCTGCTTTTCAAGCTCCTCTTTGCCCTCTTGGATTTGCCGTAGCTTGGTGGTGTCCAGGTGGCGACCTGCATTCAGCTTGTGCACTGTCTGGCTCGGTGTGGGCTCTGCTCCAGCCGTCTGTCTGTCCACTTAGGCCCTGATATATGATGCTTTCCTCACAGGTCCCTCTGCTGCCCCCACTCCAGTATGGGGTCCCAGGGTCTCCATGGAACCTCCTGGGCCTCAGTTAGGGTCTGTTTTGAATTTCATTCCTTTCCCCTGCTGTTACATCCTCCTGACTTCTGTGGGTTTTTTTGTTTTGTTTTGTTTTGTTTTGTTTTGTTTTGTTTTGTTTTTCCTGACTCTAATTGTTAGTGTGGCTATGCGTTTCCCTCAGAGTGCTGCCTTGGCCGGGCCTGGTGCTCTGCACTGTGGTCAAGCCCACATCAGTGGCCTTGAGTATTTTCTTTCTTTTTTTTTTTTTTGGTACATTTTAGATGCATATAATGATGGCATTCATCGTAGGGAAATTGCACCTGTACATGGTCTGTCTTGCTTTTTTTGGGGGGGGGGACTGGGAATCAAACTCAGGACTTTGCTTGCCAGGCAGGTGCTGTGCCACTGAGCTAAATCCCCGACTCTGTATCTTGCTTCTCTTTTTCCCATTCTCCCCCCCACCAATCCCGCTTTCCCTCCTTATTTACAAAAGCTTTGTTTCCATTTGTTCCTTCTATTTTTTCCCCTTTTCCTGCCCCCCCTCCCCTTATTTGAACATTTTCTTCCCACTTCCTGATATCTATCACACATTTTGGTCCTTATTTACATTTTCAGTTTCTCACACCAGTGAGAAACAATGCAGTGTTTAAACATGTGTCTCGGGTTTATTTCACTTCAGGTCTCAAGGTGTATCCGTTTACCTAGGAATGTCTCAAGGTTATCCTCTGTGACAGAGTAGTACTCCATTATATGAAAAAATACTTTTGCCCAGGGATTTAGCTCAGCGACATAAGCACCTGCCTAGCAAGCGCAAGGTCGTGAGTTCAATCCCTGGTACCAAAAAAAAAAAAAAACCCTTTCTTATTCATTGGTTGATGGGCTTTGGGCTGTTTCCAAGATTTTGCTGTTACAAACTATGCAACTATAAACATGGTCATGCATCTATCACTGTGGTGTGATGCTTTTAACTCTTTCAGGAAGATACCCAGAAGGGGAATAGCTGGGTGGAATGGAACCTCTAGTTTTGGGTGTTTGAGGACTCACCGCATTGATTTCCACAGTGGTTGCACCAGTCTACACTCCCACCAGCAGTGGAGAAGGGACCGTTTCCTCACAGCCACACCAGCATTTTTTTATCAGTTGATTTCTAGATAACAGCCATTCTTTCTGGAGTGAGTTGGAATCTCAGTGTTGTTTTCATGTGCATCTCTAGGTGACGAGTGATGGTGAACATTTTTTCATATATTTACTTGTCATTTCTGCTTTTTTATCTGATAAATGTCTCTTCATTTTAAATGCCCATTTTTGGATTGGACTTTTAAATTTGGAGGAGTCTAATTTCTTTTTTGAGGTCTTTATTTACTCTCGATAGTAGTCATTTGTCTGAGGAACAACTGGCAAAAATTTTTCCCACTGCGTGGGTTGTCTCTTCACTCTGTGGGTGGTTTCTTTTGCTGTTCAAAAACTATTTATTTTTATTTTTATTTTTTTGGTACCAGGGATTGAACTCACAACCTCGCGCCTGCCATGCAGGCACTTTTAGGCCACTGAGCTAAATCCCCGGCCAAAAACTTTTTAATAAAATGAGATCCTAGTCATTGATTCTTTGTGATGGTTACTGTGTAATCTGGATTTTGTTCGTGAAATCTTTGCCGATGCTGTTGTCTTCAAGAGTTCTACCTATTTTCCAGCAGATTTAATGTTTCTGTTTTAATATTTAGATCTTCAGTCTGTTTCTGTTTTAGTTTAAGCGTGGTGAAAGACTTGGGTCTAGT
Source organism: Dasyprocta punctata (assembly GCA_004363535.1). Lineage (NCBI taxonomy): Eukaryota > Metazoa > Chordata > Mammalia > Rodentia > Dasyproctidae > Dasyprocta > Dasyprocta punctata. The sequence goes on along the minus strand of RJWM01000414.1, from coordinate 106,813 downwards.
TTAAATCTTCAGCGTGTTTGGCTCCTTCTTCAAAGATAAGGTCACTGAGTGTCTTCGCAGTTGGAGCTGCATCTTCTCATCTGTTTCATTGATCCCCAAGTCTGTTTTTTAGCCAGTACCATGCTGTTTTTATCATAGTAGCTTTGTAGGAATTTTAAGTCAGGAATTGCAATGTCCCCTGTCTTGCCTTTGTTGCCCAGAATCGTCTTTGCTATTCTGGTTTCTTCTGATTTCTTCTGGTTCTAAATGAATTTTAGGATTGTTTTCTCTAATTCTGTGAGATATGCTATTGGTTTGGTTTTGTTTTCTTTTTTTCTTTCTTTGTTTTTTTTCTTTTCTTTCTTTTTTTTTTTTTAACTAATCTTTTTTGAGGTAGAGTGTCACTAAATGGTTCAGGCTGGTGTTGAACTCACTTTGTAGCCCAGGCTGGCCTCAAACTTGCAGCAGTCCTCCTGCCTCAGCCTCCTGAGTGCTGGGATTACAGGCACGCACCACTGCGTCTGGCTGTGTTATTGGGATTTTCACTGGAATTGTATTAAATCTGTATAACAATTTTGGAAATACGGTTATTTTTACTATATTGGTTTTTCCTACCCAAGAACAACAGGTATCTTTCCATTTTTAAAAATTCTCTTTTATCTCCTTTTTCAGCATACTGTAGATTTCAACATAAAGGTCTTTTACTTCCTTTGTTAGACTGATTCCTAGGTATTTCATGTTTTTCGATGCTATTGTGAAAGGTGTTTCCCTAGACTCTCAGTGAGTTTGTTATTTGTGTACAGGAAGGCTATTGATTTTTGAGTGTTGACTTTGTATCCACCTATGCTACTAGATTTGGTTATGACAGCTAGAAGTCTTCTGTTGGAGTTTTTGGGGTCTTCTATGCAAAGAGTCATGTCATCAGCAAATAATGATAATTTAACTTCTTCCTTTCCTATCCATATTCCTATCCTTTCTTTAATTTTTTTTCTTGTCTAATTGCTCTGGCTTATGTTTCCGGAACTATATTGAATGAGAATTCTTTTGTTTTCTCCATCTTATTAGAATACAGGTTCTTAAAAGCTGGGCGTGGTGGCGCACGCCTTTAATCCCAGCACTCGGGAGGCTGAGGTAGGAGGAGCGTTGTGGGTTCGAGGCCGGCTTGGGCTACAACACGAGCGCAAGGCCGGCCTGAGCTACATAGTGCGACCCTGCCTCAAAAAACCCGGGCCGGGAGTTTGGCTCAGTGCCTTAAGCGCCTGCCCTGGTAGGTGCGAGGTTGTGAGTTTAATCCCCGGTGCAAAAGAATACAGGTTCTTACAGTAGATATTGATGATCTTTTGGATTTCCACAGAAGCTTTTGTGATCTCACGCTTTTCATTCCTAATTGCATGTATTTAAGTCATTTCTTCCCTTTTTTTTTGATAAGGTTAGCTGAAGGTTTGTCAATTTTATTTAGTCTTTCAAAGGAACCAGCTGTTGAATTTATTGTGTCTTTGTATTGTTTTCCTAGTCTCCATTGCATTAAATTTTGCTCTGATCTTTATAATTTCATCCCTTGTACGAGCTTCAGGCTTGACTTGCTCTTCTTTTTCTCAAAGCTTGAAGTTCAACATTAGGTTGTTTGAGCTTGCTTTGCTTTTCTGATACGGGAATTCACCGCTATAGATTTCCCTCATAGGACTGCTTTCATTGCATCCCATAAGTTCCTGTATGTTGTGTTGGCAATATCGTTTAATTGTAGAAACTAATTTCTTCTTTAATTTTATCTGTGTCCCATTGATTGTTCAGGAGGGTGTTATTTAATTTCTACATGTTTATGAAGTTCTCACAGTTTGTCTTGTTTTGTTTTTTGCCACTGATTTCCAATTTCATTGCACTGTCTGATAATATGAGTGGGATAATTTCAACTCCTTTGCATTTATTAAGCGTGTGCTTTGAGCTAGTATATGATCTGTTTTGGAGAATATACCATGTGCAGCTGAGAAGAATCTGTATTCTGATATTGTGGGGTGGAGCACTCTCTAGACATCTGCTGAGTCCATTTGTTCAAAGATGTTGTTGAGTTCTGATTATTTCTTTGTTGATTTTTTTTTTTTTGGTCTAGTTGATCTGTTTGTGACAGTGGGGCATTGAGGTCCCCCATTACCACAGTATTAGTGCTTATTTGATTTTTCATGTCTGTAATTATTTGTTTTATATAGTTTGGTACAGTGGTTTTTGGTGCCTATGTATTTATGATTGTTTTCTTCCTCTTGGATTGCTCCCTTTATAAGGACCTTTATACTGACCTTCTTTGTCTTTCTTAATCAATCTTGGCTTGAAATACACTTTGTCTGTAAGTAGAGTAGCTACCCCTGCTTCTTTCTGCATTCCTTTCACATGGAGTATTATTTCCCATCCTTAAGACTTTCAGTGTATGAATTTCTTTTCAATTAGTGTGTTTCTTCTATGCAGCATGTTGTTGGATCTTGCTTCTTGATCCAGTCGGCCAGTCTGTTTCTTTTGCTGGTGCATTGAGACCATTACCATGGATGATAATGATTTTTATGTATTAACTTATCTGTGTCATGTTATTTTCCTGTGGTTGGTTCCCTTTTTTACCCCTTTGTTTACTTGTTCATCTTGCCTGGCAAATTGATTCTTTTGGGGTTCGTGGAGTTGTAGTCCTTGTTATCTCTTTCTAGAATGTCCTTCAGAACATTTGGTAGAGCTGGTTTGGTGGTCATAAATTTCCTCAGATGTTCTTTGTCATGGAAGTATCTTATTTCTCCATCAATCTTGCAAGACAGTTTTGTGGGATACGTTAGTCTGGGTTGGAGGTTGTTTTCTTTTAGGCCTTGAAATACTTTACTCCAGACTTTCCTTGACATAAGAGTTTGTGCTTAGAAGTCTGCTGTGATTCTAATGGTCTTTTCTTTCTAGGTCATTCTTTCTTTTCTCTAACAGCTGTTAATATTTTGTTCTTGTTTTGAATTTCTGCAATCTTGACTATTACATGCCTTTGGGTAGATTTTTTTGATCATGGCTAACTAGTGTTCTGCTTACCTCACTTACCTGAATGTCAAAATCTTTTTCTCTGCTTGGGAAGTTCTCTGGCCTTCTCTGAACGGGTTTCCTGTGTCATTTGTACTGCCTCTTGCTTTCTCATTGGCTCCAGTCAGTCTTTTGTCATTCTTCTTTGCATCATCTAGCAGGTGCTGGACTGACTTCTTGTGGTCTCTTACTATTTTTAAGAAATTTTTCTTTTCATCTTCATTAACCGCAGTTCTGGCTTCTGTGTCTGACGTCGTGTCCTCATGTTGGCTCATTGTGCTGCGTTTACACTCAGTGGAATTTAATCTCCTGGATATCTGTTTGAGTCTGTTTCATGGATTCCATTTCTTTCCTATGCTGGGTGTTCATGGTTTCCATCATTTTCCTAAGCTCATCTATTTTTTATTTACTTATTTATTTATTTTTGTCTTTTTGAGACAGGATCTCACTATGCAGTTCAGGCTGGCCTTGGGCTCACTTTGTAGCCCAGACTGGTCTCAAACTCGCAAATGATTCTCCTGCCTCAGCCTCCCAAGTGCTGGGATTATAGGAGTGCACCATCACACCCGTCTCCTCTATTTTTTGTTTGTGTATGCTCTAGAGTCACTGAGTGTGTCTTTCACTGTGGTCACCATCTTTGTAGTTATATGAGAAATTATTTCTGATTTGGTTTTTTTCGAGAGCCTCATTCATCTGCTTTGTTACTTCCTGCCACTTCAGAGAGTCCAGGCGGGTGGCTTCCGAAGTGTCCTCCTCCTCGCCCCTGAGTCTGCCCTTGGCGAGCTGGAAGTCTGGGGCTGCATCTTAAGTGTCTTTTCCTCTCCTCTCCTCTCCTTTCCTTTCCTTTTCTTCTCTTCTCTTCTTTCTTTCTTTCTTTTTTTCAATTTTAATTCCTGGCTTGATGCTTGTAAATTGCCTGTGATAAGTAGCTTTATTGCTGGTGTTTAGAGCCCTTAGGAAATGGCTGTTTCTTAGAGGTGTCTTCCAGCTGTAGCTGGGTTTTGGGCTTTGAGTCTGTCAAAGGACGCTGCCTCTTCAATTTAGTGGGGATGAGAAGTTGCTGCCTACTTGGTCCAACCCTTGGTTCTTTGATACCGGCCTATAGTATTTTTTTTTTTTTAGGATAAAAATAATGCTTTATTACAGAATAAAAACAAGACGACATATTTGAATGCCTACCATGTATCAGGCATTAGATTATTTAATTTTGTCTACTTAATCTTCACAGTAACTCAGTGATGCAGGCACTTTTATTATCTCCTTTTAATAAATTAGGACACAGAAGTAGAGTTGTCTACAGGGAGTTCAAGTGCTGTAATCAGGATTTGAATCTGTGAAGTCTGGTTCTGTGAAAATAAGACAGGCCTAGGACTGTGGTCTAAAGAGTTCTGTGTAGAGTTACAGATATCTAAAGTTAGAGAAGAAAAAGACAGAAAAGGAAATGTCAGTATAAACCAAAAAATCAGATTGGCCTATAGTATCTTTCTATGATGCTGAGGCTGACATAGCAGGCAGAACGACTAACTGGTTAGAGTAATTCTGTCACCGCGATTAAAGTACAGTCAGCAATAACAGTAGCATCAAGCACAGCCTAGAAAATGACAAACTGAGGTAACTATTAATTTGCCACCTTTAACCATATAAACTAGATTTTTGGTTTTATAATGAAGTCTAAAATGAACCAGAAAATTGTATGCAGTAAATAAGCCCTCAATGTGGCAATTTTGCCCTCGGGAGAAAATTTAAAAGGGGTTAGTGGGAAAGAATAGAGAAAGAAGAAGAGATAAGAAGCCAGGCTGTGTAAGATCATGCAAACTTTGGGAAACTGGTGAAGAAGACAGGAGGGAAAGAGAAAGAAGAAATAATAGCAACAGCAAAACTAGAGACTGTTCACACTAATGTAAAAAGAATAATCAAGAAAAAACAGAAACAACAAAAGAGAAAAAAAGAAAATAAGAAATAGCCCACTCTGAAGTGTGTGTCTCTGCTGTGGAGTGCAGGCAGTGTGGGCGGGCAGAGCCCATGTCCCAGGTGACTGGTCCCAGCAAGCCGGCCGTAGCTGTGCGGTGGGCAGTGGGTCACCCCAGCGAGCCCACACCTTTAGCTCCCCTGAAGTCCCGGCTCAGCCTGCGTGGGCTGTGTCCCCTCCTGCCGGCTTAAACTCGGCTCCTTGATCTGCCAGCTTGCACTTGGTTCCGCCTCACCCTAGCACTGGGAGCCACCGGGTGCAGCCACCTCGCAGCTGCTCTGGGTTCTGAGTTTGTCACCCTCTCCTGGGGGACGCCTGAACTCAGTAACTCCCCAGCCACTGCAGCCCCTTTGTCCATGCTCCCTGTGGAGGCCTTGGGGTCACCAGCAGTCACCACGGGTCTGCAGGGAGGAAGCCCCTGCCGCCTCCTCCGCTGCAGTCTCTCTGCTCTCACCGTGGGCTGCAGTTCTCTCTTCAGATCCTTGCTGGGTCCTGGGGTCCCACCTCCCTCCTTGTCGTCTCCCACACGTTGCTGTACTCCAGCGTCTGGACCCCAAATCTTGGAGAAGCTGTTTCCCTGCTCTTCACCACTCTGCTTTCTTCCCGGGAGTTGCGGCTTCGGATATTTTCTGACTGAAGTGATTTCTTCTTTGATCAGTGAGTTGAGGAGAGTCTTGGTTTCCAGGGTGTACAGAGCGTCTGTGTTTGGTTTTGTAATTGGTTTAGAGCACAGTGCTGTGGCGGTCTGTATAATACCAGTTACTTGACATTGGTGGACGATGGTTCAGCAGCCTGGTGTGGGGCTGTGTCCCCAGGTTTTGCCTTGTGTTTGAAGCCCTGAGCCGGTTACTGGGTTCACTGCATCCAGCCAGTCGCGCTGCCACGGGGAAGTGGAGCTACCTCCGACGTGGGCGCATTATCACCTGTGCCCCGGAGTTGTTCACGGCGGGCGCTGGCGGGCACGAAGGAAGCTGGGCTCACAGGCCTCGGTCTTGGTGGCTTTGGGAGCCCTGCGCTCGCAGCTGCCCGGGTGCTGCTGCTGGGCTGGCTTTTGCTTAGCATCTTCCTGATGCATGTTTCTCCTCCTGATTTTTTATTTTCAACTTTTTCCTATTTGCAAAGTTCGGGGATGTCTTTTTAATGGTGCACATACAGATGAGTTTTAAAATTTATTTCCAGTTCAGTTGGCCAGTTGTCCCTTAACTGGATGGCTTGATTTATTGCCGGCTTCGTGGCTGGAGACGTGTCTGACCGCATGGTTCCCGTCGTGTCTGCGCGTGCTGTCTGTGTCTCCTTCCCCGTCTCCTGGGTGTTTGCTTCCTCAAGCTGCTGTTTCCATCCTGTTTTTGCCTCAGGCAGTCAAAGGCGTCTGTGGGGTTCTCTGTGCAGGCTCCTGGCAGCCGAGTCCCCCCTCGCCCGGCCGCCTCAGCACCCCCTGCCCGCCAGCTCTTCTGGCCGACGTGGCCCTGCCCCAGGTGTCTGTGCTAGGCTGAGCATTATCCTCGCTGTCTGAGGTCGTTGTCCTCCCAAGTCCTCGTCCCTCTGCTCCCGCTGCCGCTGCCTGTGGCTCCGTCTCCTAGGTCCTGAGTTTCCTTTTTGTTTCCTGCTGGTGGTGAACTTGCCTTTATCTGGACCTGCAGCGCCACTGGGTCCAGAGACGCCTGTGGAGAGCTCTTCACCAGCCACAGGGCAGGACTCAGAGGGCCGTGGAGGAGCCCAGCGCCCTGGGACTGTGGCAGTCAACCTCTCTCGTCTTACCGGCGTCGGCATGCGTGCTCGGCCACTGCTGCCCAGGGCAGAAGCCCAGCACAGTGTCCTGCAACTCATTCGTGTCACCAGCGCTGTCCCCGGGCCACTGGGGGAGTGAACCCTGCCCTCCGCACGTGGCTCACGAATCAGTGCCCGGTGGGACCCAAGCGGGCACCACTGAGTGGGAACAGAACCTGGGTCCCCAGTGTGGCCCAACATCTCCTGCGGCCGAGTTTACAAAGCAGAAAAGGGAAACCTGGTTTGGCGATGGCACAGTGTGACTGTAGCCCGTCATAGCCGGAGTGGGTCACCCGGTTGGGACCGGGACCTGGCCGCAGTGCCAGGCTGGTGGGCCAGGTGTAGTGTCCTCTCGTTCCAGGGGGCGGCCGAGTCCCAGCTGCGGAGCACCGCCTGCGGGAGCGGGTCCTGGCCGCCTTCCTCTTCTGGCTGATGGACACGTACGTCGTGGAGCTGCTCAGGTCCTTCTTCTATGTCACGGAGACCACGTTCCAGAGAAACAGGCTCCTCTTCTACCGCAGGCGCCTATGGCGCGAGCTGCAGGGCATCGGGGTCAGGTGCGGTCGTTGTTGCTGGCCCCGGACTCCTGCAGAGCAGATGTGGGCGCTGGGCGTCACCACCTGCCAGCCCGCCCCAGTCCTGTGGTCGGGCGGAGACCCTGGGGTGGCCCTGGGCTGACGGTTGGTAGCCCAGCCTCAGCGGTGGGGGTGTGCACTGAGCAGGGTGCCGTCCGGGCTGTGGCTCCCCTGCTCGCCCAGCGGGGTCGCCCTCTGCTCTGCCGCGCTGCGACCCCACGGCTGCTTCTGTGTCCTGACTTCCTCCTCAGTGCTTGTGGGGTCCCCAGCAGCCGGATCGTCTGCATTTCTGTCTCGGGCCTTTTCACATTCTGTCCTGAGCCTGTCCCTCGGGCAGGAGCCACAGCGTCCCGCCTCAGAGACACTGTGGCCAGTGGGGACCCGATACAGGCACTGCGGACGGACAGCCCCCACCTGCCGGGCCTCCCGTGCCCACCACGGGGCCCCGGGCTCCGTGTCACACGTGCCCACCATGTGCCCTGGTGTCCTCTGTTCCAGGCAGCACTTTGAGAGGGTGCAGCTGCGGGAGCTGTCAGCCGCGGAGCTCAGGCAGCACCAGGAGGCCCGGCCGGCCCTGCCCACGTCCAGGCTCCGCTTCGTGCCCAAGCTCAGCGGCCTCCGACCCATCGTGAGCATGGACTGTGGCGCGGTGGGCGCCAGAGCCTCTCGTGGGGACAGGAAGGTGACCACACCATGGTGCTGGAGAAGACGGCAGCACTGGGCGGGGGTGCGAGGAAGATGGACTGCTGCTCGCAGGTCGCGAAGGGTGGCACGGGGGCCTGGCAGGTAGGCGCTGCTGCCATGGCCATGGCCTTGGGTGTCGTGCGGCCCTCCATGGTGCAGCAGGCACTGTGGGTTCGCTGCCCGCCGAGGGCCGTGTGATGCCCCCCAACCCCTGAGCCAACCCTGTACCCCTAGGCCCAGCAGTTCACCCCACGCATCAGGACCCTGTTCAGTGTGCTAAATTACGAGCGGGCACGGCGGCCCGAGCTCCTGGGCGCCTCTGTGCTGGGCCTGGATGACACCTACAGGGCCTGGCGGGCCTTCGTGCTGCGCGTGCGGGCCCAGAACCCTGAGCCATGGCTGTACTTCGTCAAGGTGCGTGCTGGCCCTTCCCGCCACAGCCCTGTGAGTTCCCGGGCCATCCAGGGCAGGGCTCTCGAGCAGCCAGTGCAGGTGGCCCTAGAGTTACTCCGTCACCAGGCATAGTGGCCTTCAGTTCTGTCCCGAATGGGGAGAATGGGGCCCCGCCCCCTTCTGGAGACACTCAACTCCAAGGACAGAGACTTTGATTTTTGCTGAGGCTCTGGATCTGTACCCCAGCTTCTTGGGGGCTCCCCGCGCAGGCAGGATCCCGTGGACACGGAGCCGCTTCACTTCAGAGGAGGAGGGAGCAATCAGCCTCCAGATTCGGGAGGGACAAGCTGGGGCGCCCTGCCCCACCTCGGGATGCTCTGAGTGGGTGTGGCTCCCGCAGAGGCACAGGTGTGCCTGGGTGGCCGCGCCTGACGCTCCCCGTGGGGTTCCCTAGTGCTCTGGATGCCCCTGCACTCCTGACACAGAGGCGGCGCTCAGCGGTCCCCTGCACCCCGCAGGCAGATGTGTCTGGGGCGTACGACGCCCTCCCACAGGACAAAGTCGCAGAGGTGGTTGCCAAGGTCCTCAGGCCCTGGGAGAACACGTACTGCGTCCGCCGCTACACCGTGGTGCAGAGAGCCACCAGGGGACACGCGCGCAGGTCTTTCCGGAGACACGTAAGGTGGCACGGGGCGCATTTGTCCCATGACAGTGCATGTTGCGTGTGCACCCGTGAGCTGTGTCCACAGAGCAGGGATGACTGTGACCACGTGTCATCGCTGTGGACGTGCAGGACCTGACTCATCCGGGGGGATCATAGCATGGCGCCCCCGTCCGTGTCCCAGCACACCGGCCACCCAGTGTGACACCACGCATGTCCAAGTCCTCTCTTCCAGCGATATGGCGTGCACTCAGGGGTCCCAGGCTCGGGCTCTGCTTTCTCCTGAGACACGGGTGGGGGTCCTGGACCTGGGCTTGTGGGCGTGCCTTTGGCCATGCGTGGCCATTGCCAGGGGGGTGTCTGTGTTCACTGGTTCCCTGAGCTTCCTCCCACGCCCGGCCACCTCGGTGGGGCCCAGGCTGAGTGCTGCCTGGAGCCTGTCCCCACTGCTTCTGGCCTGTGCTGTCCTCTGTGGGTCCTGGGGACATCCTGCTGCGGCAGCTGGATGTAGCCCCGCTGGCAGTTAGACCCGGAGTGGAGCTGCCACACTGTGGTTTTGGTGGCTGTGCATTTTCCCCTCCTGTGCGTGTTGCTTGCATATCCATGTGGCACACGCATGTGACAGTCCGCCTGTTGGTGCCTCGGTCTGCAGCCAGGCCACAGGGCACTGGGAGCTGCCATGTGTCGTGGTAGCCACCATTTTCCTGACCGTGTGGGGCGCTGAGACTGTGTCACGCTGTGGCCTCTTCGGGGTCCACGTGCTTTCGGGTGCCTTCTGTGCGTTGTGAGCGTGATGCTGCTGCTGCAGTTTGTGGTTCGTGGGTGCCCTGTGCCCTGGGACCCTGCTCGGTCTGTCTGCCTTGTACACCCTGGGCAGTTGTTTGGTGCACACGGCGGTCTCCTAGTGACTGCTGTGTCTGTTCGTGGTGACGTGTTTTCTGTAGGGGGTCTGGCGTGACAGCGTTTTCAGCCTTTTCTTCTAGAGTGGTTATTTCAGCCTCAGCTTCAAGTCTAGGAATCATCTGAGCCATCTCTGGGTAGCGTGTGACAGGGCGGGCATTGAGGGTGCCTGCTGAGTTGGGGGTTGGCTCTCCCCTGGGCTCCAGTTCCGCTTGGGTGTCCTCACTCCTGAGTGTGGCTGGCGCTCCCTACACGCTGGGCTCACTGAGAGTCCCCGGAACAGCGGGTGTGCTGCCCTCGGGGCCCCACCATCAGCCCTGACGCCGGCACCCGCTTCCTCCCCAGCAGGTGTGGTCGGGCTGCCACCACCTGGGTCTCCTTAGAGGATGGCCTCTGAGGGTGCTTGGCTCCCGTTTTCTGCCCGATTGAATTTTGCTCTGCGTTCTCGCTCCTCCTGGCTTCTTCAGAGTGTGGCGTTTCTCCTTTCCCTGCTTCCTGAGGCGTAGCCCTGACGTGGGTGTTAAAATGCCAGCGAGCCTGGTTCCTCTGAGATGCCAGTCCTTGTGCATGGCCCAGGGAGCGGGGGTCGTCGTCGCTGTCACCAGAGAGGCAGCCGGTCTGAGCAGAGCCAGCCTCACCCCAGAGCGCCCACCCTTGTTCACAGCAGGAGCTTCTCAGGGCGTCCCCGCCTCTGTCCCTGTCAGACTTGGGCCCCAGTGACTTGGCTGGCAGCTTTGGGGTCCACGCTCGCGCCCCACACCTTCCCTCTCTTCCCCGCAGGTCTCCACCCTCGCTGACCTCCAGCCGTACATGAGCCAGTTTGTGGAGCACCTGCAGGAGGCGCGCCGGCTGAGGGATGCCGTCGTCATTGAGCAGGTCCCTTGATGCCCCACTGTCCCCAGCGAGGGTCCCCCGCTTACCGCGGGCCAGCTGCGGCATTGGGGAGTGACCGGCCCTCCTGGCCGCTCAGGACCTGTTTTCTGCCCTCTTCCTGCCGCTCTGGATCCCCCTGCCTGCCCGCCCACCGTCCCTTTATTGGTGACTCAGCGATGTCTCCCTGGATCTTGATCTTGAGGCCACAAGAAGTGGTCTCCTCCCTTGGGAGGACGAGATGGATTTGACTGCGGCTCCTTCCAGAACCAGCAGTGGGGCGATCGTGTCCCTCTGGGCCAGTTCCCTGTCGCCCCCAGGGACCCAGACACAGGGCCGCGGGGCTGAGACGGGCACTGCTCGGTGTCCAGCAGGCTGTGATCAGGACGTGTCCCAGCCCCAGAGGGGATGTCTGTGCTGGCCACGGCCCACGCTGCTCACGCCCGCGCTCTGCGCTTTGCTTGTCTAGAGCTGCTCTCTGAACGAGACCGGCTGCAGCCTGTTCAGCTTCTTCCTGCGCTTCCTGCGCGGCAGCATCCTTCGGGTCGGGGGCAAGTGAGTCGGCCCGATCCCGCCCACCTCGGCCCCAGCCCGCCCGCCTCCGTGTTCTGGGCGAGGAGCGTGCATGTGCACACGTGTTCCGTGTGTCTGCGCGCGTCGGTTGGGTGTGTTGGGAGCCCCTCCGTGCCTGCCCAGCTCTGCCCTTATCCCCAGGTGCTACGTCCAGGGCCGGGGTGTCCCCCAAGGCTCCATGCTGTCCACACTGCTCTGCAGCCTCTGCTACGGGGACATGGAGAACGTGCTGTTTGCTGGGGTGCAGCGGGATGGGTAAGGACTCCTTGCTCCAGGGCACCAGTGCCGCAGTCGCTTTGTCTCAAGGAGCCGGGCCAGGCTGTCGCCCCTCCCTGGGTGTCGCAGGGTGGTGGTGAGAGACCTTGCGTGGGACCCACGGCTGGGCAGTCTGGCTTCCGGGACGCAGGAGGAAGACACACCGCGGGTCCCTCCTTGTCTGCACCTGGCCCTGGGGATGGGGCTGATGGCTCGAGGATGTCTTTCTGAGCGCCTTTTGCCGCGACTGCCTGCAGGACCTGGCCATGTCCCAGGTGCAGGCTTGTCACTTCCCCGTCGGCACCAGGGTCTGGAGTCCACCAGTGCTGTGCTCCCGCAGGTCAGGTTGTGCCGGTGCAGCAGGGCGCCCCATTCTCTGTTCAGATGTGGGTGGGAAGGGAGCAGCTGCCCATGCAGCCGTCGTTCCTGGGTCTGGGTTTTGTGGGTGGCCTTGAAAGCACTTGTGTCGACGAAGGTTCGGGTTCTGCTTTGGGATAAATTCGGGTAAAAGGAAAAAAACTGAACTTTGCCAATGCAGCGTGATCCAGAGTGTGGAAGGCTGTGTCCCCGAGCTGGCCACATGTTGTGTGGCCATCTGCTGGGACGAAGGCCTGCGGCAGGGTCCACTGGACACTGGGGTCCTTCTGTGGTCGCCCGGCGTGGGGTGCCAACTTCCCCAGACAGGGCGGAGGTCCACGCAGTGATGTGGGGAGGCCTCACGAGGCCTGGAAGGGTGCAGGGCACCCCGCTCCACCCCACCTGACTCAGTCGTTCGCCCCCACGAGGCTGAGTTTGAAAGGCGCCCTTGCGTGTCCGTCTCTGACCCACGCAGAGTCCCGGCCCGTGCTGCCCTGGCGCCCGACTCCAGTAACTAATCGCTTTGGCGGTGTCAGGGTCTCAATGCTCGGTGGAGGAGCTTGAGGTGTTTGTTTAGCCTCTTGCCAGTACAACCTTCGTCATCCCCTGCGTGAGTCCAGGGCTCTGTGTTTCTGACGTCAGGTCCCTGACTGTGTCGGGCATGACACACACCTCCCCACGCCTTCTTGTCACAGGCTGCTCTTGCGCTTGGTTGACGACTTCCTGTTGGTGACCCCTCACCTGGCCCAGGCCAAAGCCTTCCTTGGGTAAGGACCCCACCCCGACTCTCGTACGCACCTGTGACTCGTGTCACACAAGCCACGTGGCGGGGCTGAGCTGCTCCTGAGGCTGGCAGTATCCCTCCTGCTGGGCCTGGGGGTGTCCGTGGGCCCCGGGGATGGCGCAGCCCCCTCAGCCTCCTGGGAGTCACTCAGTGGCTGGAGGCTCCTCGACTCCAGACCCCACACCCTGCCAGAGCTCCCTCCTAGGAGGGCTGTCTGCAGGGACCCGCTCACACTCTGGGACCTGCTCGTGTGCTGGGGTTTGCTGCACTCTGAGCACCGGGAAGTGGCCGGGGCCTCCCGCAGCCCAACAGCCTGGGCTTCCTTTATGGGATTAGTAGGACTCACTGGTGGTGATTTGATATTGGGGAGCCTTGGGGGTCTCTGCACAATGATGGGGTACAGTGTAGGATTTCAGGTCAGATCCACAGTGCGGGGACCAGACCAGGGTCATCGGGTACCCCAGGATGGCCTTAGAGTTGACCTGGCTGTGTGACCCTGGCGGAGAGCAGAGCTCGTAGGGTGAGCCCCCTGCCTGCCGACCCAGCGCCCTGCAGCTCTGTGGCTCTGAGCTTGTCTGGGTGATTCTATGAGGCGGGGAAACTTGAGAGGGCTGCCAGAGAAGCTCCAGACCGTCACTGTCCGAGAGTGGCGTCCCGCGGCCGTGGGGCGTCTGCAGTGGAAACGCAGGGCATGCGCCAGCCTCTGGGCTGTCCGCTTCTGTGCCCTCAAGCCCAGCGGGCCACAAAGGTGGCCCTGCTGTGTCCCCAGGGCTGCAGAGCCCCAGGACTGTGACTGCAGGGGCAGAGGGCTCTGTGCAGAGCTGGGGCAGCTCTGGCCTGAGGGTCTCGGTCCAGCGTGTGGCTCCGGGTGAGCGTCAGGTCCCCAGGAGGCAGAGGGACAGGGAGGGCCGAGGAGGACACACGGGAGACTTAGTGCGATTCAGTGCAGTGGCAGAGGTGAGCCTGCAGGGCAGAGCCCATGGGGTGGGTGCTGCCCCTCTAGGGAGGAAGGCGCAGGAGGAGCTAACAGGAGGCCCACGCTCAAGAAGTGAGGCCCTTCCTTAGAGCCGACCGAGGTGGACGCTGCCCACACACAGAGCCCTCACAGTGCTGCCCAGGCAGGAGTGTGTGGGTCACCAGGGAGGGCCCCACAACCCTGATGAGAATGAGCAGGTCCCTGGGGACGGGGCCCTGCCGTGTGGACCCCTGAGACCCGTCAGAGGCCCCTGGTCCCTGCTTGGCTGAGCCCTGCCCCCTTTCTCAGCCAGTTCCCTGCTGAGCCCTCACCTGGACCAGAGCGCAGAGTGGGGCTGTGTCCGCTTCTGCGGGGGCCCCCTCCTGGCTCAGCTCTCTGTTCCTGGCACCCTGGGGTCCCAGGCGTGGTCACGTCCTGCAGCACCCCGCTCCCTCCCAGGGCACTTGTCCGGGGCATCCCTGAGTACGGCTGCACACTGAACCTGCAGAAGACGCTGGTGAACTTCCCCCTGGAGGACGGCGTGCTGGGCAGCCCAGCCCCGCTGCAGCTGCCCGCGCACTGCCTGTTCCCCTGGTGCGGCCTGCTGCTGGACACACGGACGCTGGAGGTACGCTGCGACTACACCAGGTACGTACGCATCTCCGTGCGAGCCGGCCCTGTGCTTGTCCCCTTTGTGTACAGCGGGCGACTGTGGACCCGGATGTCTGGAGCCGCAGGTAACCCTTCCTGTCTGGGGGACATGCACGTGCCCCCGTTTCTGGGAGCGGACGTTGCACAGACTGGGTCGCACTGTGTCCCCGGAGCCAGGTCCCGGCACCTATCGAAAGCATGTAGAAGGGGCGTCAGGTGTAGAAGTCCAGGCCATTGCTTTTGTGAGTGAAAAATAGAAATGTCATTGCTGCTCCTCACATTGGCAGCTCCAGCTGTCCGGGCTTCGTCCTCTGGAGCTGGACTTGCTGCCGTGCAGCTCCCAGGAAGTGGCCTTCTGTGCATGGGAGGGGTGGGTGTGGCACCCCAGAGCCCACGCTGGAATTGCCACATGGCGAGAGCCCCACGGTGCGGTTGCGGCCACGGCACAGTGACCCGCCCTGCAGTGGAGCTGGGGCCGCAGCGCTCCCCCAGGACTGCAGGAGGGGCCCTAGGAGACCGCGGGCGGTACCTGAAGACAGAAGAGCAGTCAGCATTTTATTCTACCCAGACCACAGCTGGGTGGCGGAGTCCGAGGGACCCAATCCCACAGAACCAGGGAACAGAGTGGAGGTCACACAGCCACCCCTCGGGGCTCCCAGGGACCGCATGCCGGGGTCCTCGCGGACACCACGGTCTGGGACAGTCCCATCCTCAAGGAGTCCCTGCATGGTCATCTGCGGTGGCTCAGGACCCCGCCACACTGAGCACTGGGTCAGCGGCGGGTATGGCACCCCGTTACGGAGAATGACGAGGGAGGCCTTCCGGAAATGCGCACACGCTGTGGCTGGCGTGGCCTGGGGGTGCAGAAGCCTGGGGGCCACCTAGCTGGTTTGCTGCACGACCGTCCGCGGGAAAGGGGTTGATGTTTTTTTCCAAAGAAAGCTGACTGGAAAGAAGTATAAACCAGGACAAGTCCTGCTGGGAAAGGGTTTGAATACAGACAGAAGTGACAGCAGGAGAAGACGGAGGCCACGCTCCGCACTGCGGAGTCGGAAAGGAGGTGGCAGCAGGGTCCCAGCAGGCAGGGCGTTGTCTGACCTTCGCTCGCCACATGTCTGGCCTGGGAGTCTGCGTCGGCTAGTCTCCTGCCGGCGGCCCTGGAGAGTGACCAACAAGCAGACTTGACTGTTGTGGTCCTGGTCACCCGGGCCCCATCACCTCTGGACCCCACCTCATGCCACCCACGGCTTCTACGCAGGTCCCAGGCGGCGGCGGCTGAGGTCAGCTGGGAAGGTGGTGGGGCAGCAGCCCCTGCGCACTGTTCCAGTGCCAAAGCCGCCGCACACCAGCCCAGGAGACAGCGCTGCAGGTGTCCGCCCAGGCGGCACTTGCTGGACGTCTCTGTCATAACCATTGCGTTTCCCAGGAGTGTTGAGTGTCCAGTCCAGGGTGTGCGGGGTGCAGCTCGGAGCAGACTGCGCACAGCGGGCGTGCAGTGTACGGGAGCAGGGCTCCAGCGGGGGAAGCCCTCTTGCTGTCTGTGGCCCCCTGTGAGCTTTGCACAGACATCTTAGCACTGGGCTCAGGCACGGTCTGGGACAGTGTGACATGTCTGCTCAGGGACGTGGGGCCGGTGACCGCATTTCTTGCCGCATTAATGTTCTGGCTGAGTCGTGTGGATTTTGATGGCCTTGTTTGTCATGGTGACCAAACGTGTACAGTGTGGTCCAGGGCTGGGGTTAAACTGGTGCTGCCCCTGGTTCCCGAAGACCTGTGGCCCGGGGTCCAGGTCATGCCATGCCAGAAGCACGCAGAGCAGTCACCTGCACCAGGGAAGCACCGTTTGGGTCCCAGACATGGATCCGGCCTCTCAGAGGAGTGGGTTGTGGGAGTCGTGGTCCTGACACCCCACTCTGCTGCAGTTACGCCCGGACTTCCATCAGGGCCAGCCTCGCCTTCGACCGCGGCATCCGGGCGGGGCAGAGCGCACGCCGCAAGCTGCTGGCGGTCCTGCGGCTGAAGTGCCACGGTCTCTTCCTGGATCTGCAGGTGAGCGAGCGGCCAGCAGCCTCAGTCTACACCGCAAGGCCTCTGGCTTGCAGGGCGGGTGTCCTGTGTGCATGTGTACAGGGTGTGTGTGCAGTGCATGTGTGCGTGTACATGGGTGCACGTGTTTGTGTGTCATCAGGTCACCCAGCCATCCCTGCCACCTGCGGCCCCAGTGCCTTTCTTCTCGGGGTTCAGGGGTCCCAGCCCTTGAGCCTTCTGTGGCGACTCTGCCTTTGCACCGGTCCCTTGGTCCCCTGGCAGCAGTGTCCCTGGCAAAGCCTGGCTGGGCTTCCGGGATGAGAGGTGCTGACGTGCGCTGTCCTTGTGGCCAGGTGAACAGCCTACAGACGGTCCTCATCAACGTCTACAAGATCTTCCTGCTGCAGGCTTACAGGTGGGGCTCGTGTGGCCACTAGGGGGAACTAGAGGCCTGGTGGTGCCCAGGCCGTCCTTGTCCTGTGCTGAAGGCTTGATGGGCTCGAGCTGCCCGTGTCCTTTCTGCTCAGTGTGGTGTGGGGTCCCAGAGAGCAGCAGATGGTGCGTTACGCTGGTGTCACTGAGCCGCACCCCACACACTGGCCCCTCAGGTGCCCGCAGCTCCTGGACGCTGCATCTTTGGCTGGTCCTGAGCGCGGGGCCACACAGGCAGTCGCTAGGTCACGCTCCACCACGTGCGTCACGGGGCACTTCCCCTGAGCCACCGAAGTCTGCTGGGGCTTCCTGCCGAGCCCCCCGTACCTCGGAGCCAGCAGTGACTTGTGCGGCCGTTGTGGGAGGGGTGTTCTGCGGAGGCTGCAGCAGGGCCAACGGCCCAGAGACACAGGCTGGACGGGGGCAGCTGCTGTCCTCGTCCGGGCCCCCACCCCTTCCCGCAGGGCCCTCCTTGGCCCCAGAGCTGAGTGCAGGGGAAGCTCTTCAGTAAGGGACTGGAAAGAAGTGGGGCCAGCACTGTGCACAGGGAGGCCCAGCCCGAGCGCCCCTCGGCTCCGGCTGATGTGGAGGACGTGGCATCTGTCCTCGGGGATCGGGGCTGAGCCCGGCCCCACTCAGAGGCGCCTGGCAGGGCCTTGTCGAGCAACAGCACACACATGTGAGGACACGACCAGCATGATGTGTGTTCACATATGTTGTGCATAAACACCCACACGCATACAAGCTACACATAGTACATACACACAGTTGTATACACAGCCGTGTGCGTGTAATTCACGTGCATGCAGGCGTGTGCGCACCCCCATGAGCTCGCTCGGACCAGGCGACCATCCCCGAACCGCGTTCACCACTCCGTGCCGTGCGTGTGCTCCACCCCGGTCTCCCAGGTTCCACGCCTGTGTGCTGCAGCTGCCATGTCACCAGCCGGTGAGCAGGAACCCCGCCTTCTTCCTCAGCATCGTCTCCGACTCCGCGTCATGCTGCTACTCCATTCTGAGAGCCAAGAATGAGGGTACGCATGGGCCGGGCTGCCCGCGAGACGCCAGCCAAGCCCAGGTCGTGAGGGAGCCACAGGCCAGGGCTGGGGAGAGCGGGGCACCTTGGGAGTGCAGAGCTTGGGCGTGCGTGGACCCTCCGCCTCCATGTACTCCCCAGGGGTGTCTCTGGGGGCCAAGGGCGCCGCTGGCCCGTTTCCCTCTGAAGCTGCCCAGTGGCTCTGCCACCAGGCCTTCCTGCTCAAGCTGGGTCGTCACCGTGCCACCTACAAGTGTCTCCTGGGCCCACTCCAGGCAGGTGAGCTCGCGTGGGCAGCACCGTCCTCAGACCTGGCTCCTGCCTTTGGTCACCGCATGCCTGGACAGGGCGTCCCCCTCAGCCTGGGCAGGCCGTCCTCAACCCGCCTGTTCGGGAGTCAGTGCCGCTCTGCCCTGCTGCCCTGTGGCCTCCCCTGGGTCCCTCGTCTGAGGCAGGCAGGTGCCTGTGCCCCGGGCCACTCAGCGTGTCCCAGGTCTGGCTGAAGAGCCTGAATCCCAGCACTCTTGCAGCCCAGACACGGCTGCGTGGGAAGCTCCCCAAGGTGACACTGGCCGCCCTGGAGGCTGCAACTGACCCAACCCTGATCATGGACTTCAAGACCATCCTGGACTGAGCCAGCATCCAGCCGCCTCCATCCATCCAGACCTGTCTCGGGAGGGGCTGGCCCGTCCAGAGCTCCACTGAACTCCCGAGACCCCTGGGGTCTGGAAGGGGATTTCCAGTGCCTCCCATGGTGGGGCCGCCCGTCCGTGTCCTCGGGGAAGCGCAA
The DNA here is from genome assembly GCA_004363535.1 of Dasyprocta punctata. Classification (NCBI taxonomy): domain Eukaryota; kingdom Metazoa; phylum Chordata; class Mammalia; order Rodentia; family Dasyproctidae; genus Dasyprocta; species Dasyprocta punctata. Next base: position 88,119 of record RJWM01000414.1, on the reverse strand, counting down.
CCCCCAGGCCTGGGGCCTCCTGCAGCCCTGGCCACTGGAAGGCAGGTGGGCACCCACTGGGCACTGGGGCCGAGCATCTGTGCTGGTGGCGTCTGCAGGGGCACTGCTGGATATAGCCCAGGGACCCTACCAGCAGCACCGCCCTGGTGCCATGCCACTGGTGCATGACACCATCCTGGCCCCCAGGGCTGCTCCTGAGCCCTCAGCCTAGGGCACTGGTGGCAACCCGTGGCATGTGTGCCCCAGCCGGCCTTTGTGTCATTGAAAGCTCTGAAAGCTTCCGTTGCTGGCCTGGGCAGTCCAGGTTCTCTGGCTGTTATCTCCAGTGTGGAGCTTTAAGGGGGTCCCCGGGGCTGGCAGCATGCCTGTTGGCCCTGTCTGGGCCTGTCTGTGTCCATGCCCCTGGGCCAGGCAGGTGGGCGTGTAACGTGCAGGCAGTGGATGGTCGGGGCCCGGCTCTGCGTCCCTCCGCATCTGTTCCTCTGTCCCCCCAAGTGCTGAGTGCCGCGGACTCATTTGTCCTTCACAGGTGGCGTGGAGCCCCGGGGAGGGCAGAGCACCGTGTGCAGAGCCCAGGTGTGGTGACCAGGCTGGGTGTGTGGGGCAGACGCATCACGAGCGGGGACTGACCCAGCTGGTCCTCGGGACAGGGCCTGGTGACGGGCAGGTGGTGGCGTGGCACCAGGGCAGGCAAGGTGGGGTCCTGTACTGTAGCCCCAAATATTGAGTATGGTAATCCAAGTACAGTAATCCTTTCTCTAGTCTTCCTCACAATCCAGGAAATTATATTTATAATTCCACTGAGACGTTATTGGAATCCCGGTAAGTTAATTCCAATCTATCACCTCCAATGCAATCCATGGTGAGAGTAAAGACTCCGAGACATATTCAAGGTTAAGGGCAGCCAAGGGGTCCTGAGTCCAATCCTCGCGAGGACATGCGGACAAAGGCCTTGATCCTAGGCCTTTCCCAAAACTTATTAACTAGTGGAGCAAGGGGGTGGCTTGAGGATGAGTGACAGTGAGGATGGCGGGAACTACGAGAGTAACTTGAGCTGGCTGGCAAGGTAGTCAGAAAGGCATCTCTGCAAAATGCAGATGAAGATATGCAGGGGGATCAATTTGCACAACCCAATCAAGATAGCAAGTGGATTGTTTTAGGAGGCTGCTGCTGCAGTTTCTGATATGCAAACTTTGTGCCCTGGGAACTCACAGCCTCTTTGTCGAGGCTCATCCCCAGTGGACATTCCCGGAGCTCACTGGCTCTGCCATCCCATTGTGCTTTATACGTTTTACAAAGGTCACTTTGGGAGGAAACAGGACACTGTCTGATGGCTTTAAAGACTACATACCAGTACCTGCTTCTGATATGTAAACTTTTACACCCTGGGGCCTCATAACCTCTTTCTCAAGGCTCATACCCAGTCAGCATTCCTGGAGCTCACTGGCTCTGCCATCCCGCTGTGCCTATATATTTTACAGAGATCACTATGGGAGGAAACAGGACACTGTCGGATAGCTTTAGAGATTACATACCAGTACCTCGGCTAGCCTTATTTGCAATGCTTAGGGCCAATTGGAGAGAGAAGGAAATACCATAGTCAGCTCTGTATATATCAACATAAGGAAATAAGTCTCGATATAATCAAAGTTGCAGCAATTGTTCTGTGTTCAAGGGAACCCACTCAAGTTGTCTCCCACAGTGCTGCTCGTGGGGGACAGTGCAGGGGGAATACAGGAAGGTGGGGGCTGGACCTGCTGGCCTCTGGGAAGGTCTGGGTTTGGGGGTGCTGGCTCTGGAGGGTCCTAGTGAGGACCAGGAAGGGAGCAGACAGCCCCTCTCTGGCTTGCTGAGGTGGAGGCAGTCGCGCATGGTCAGCTCTGGATGCCTCCTGGTGCGGTGTGGTGGAGCCCAGGATTTGCGTTTTGACCTCTGGGGGCTCTGCCTATGGTCCTGCAGTGGAGCAGTAGCCCCAGAGTGTGGACACAAGCCAGGGACAGGTGTGGCTGGGGCCTGCCAGGGAGCGAGCGCTGGGTGGGGAAGGGGAAGGGCTTCTTCCCAGCTGTGGCCCCCAGGGCCCAGAAGGCCTGATCTGATCCCACCACCATTCTGGTGCCTGGGTTACACCTGCGCCCTGGAGGCTGTTCTGGTAACTTCCGGGATGTCGCAGACAGGGCCAGAGGGTGTGCCCCTTGGACGAGGCTTCCAGTCAGTGCCACAGTAAGCTGCTTGCCAGGGTTTATGACGACGGCTGGGCGTTGTCCCGTTCACCACAGCTGCCGCACGTATGTCCCAGTGACCAAGCCCGCGCCTGGGTGCTGGACCCAAGTCCATGGGGCATGTTGCAAGTGCACTTGCAGCCCAAGTTCCCCACAGGGACGAGCACTGGGGCCCTGGACAGTTGTCCCGCTGGCGCCAGCAGTAGAGGACACAGCTCAGGCCGGCACAGGGCGGGGTCAGGGAGTCTGCCAGGCAGGTTCGGCCACGCCCGACAGGACAGTGGGCCGAGGCAGTGTCAGCTCTGGGCTCCTGCGAGCCTCCAGCGTCTCGCTGGCGAGGTGCACTGTGCTTCAGCTTCACCCAGGGTCTGTTTGCTGACACAACCGGACTCCGCGCAGGCGTCCCGACGTCTCCGAGCCCCGTCCTGACCTGCTGGGCTGGGGTGCGCTGCGTAGTGCGATGCTGGATTGACCGTGCCAACTTGAGGGGCTTAGACGCTTGGCTGAGTCGGCCCAGCAGTCCTGCACCCAGGGCTCGCCCGCCCCAGGGCGGCTGTCTGCCCAGACGTGGGGAGGTGAGGAGGGCGCCTCCGCTTGCTCTCTTCCCTCCGAGGAGCTCCAGTCTTCGCCTGCAGCTTGGACGTCGTCTCCTGGCTTCCGCCGCACACTCTTTGGCTTCTGCCTCAGATCCTTCGTCTTCTGTCACAGACCCTTTGGTCTCCTGATGGGAACTCGGACCCTGCAGTGAGCTCCAGACCTTGGACCGGAACCTTTGGCCTGCAGTGTGGCGGCCTCTGCACGCTTTCTCCTCTTCTGGCCAGTCTTGTAATCTCGCACGCGCGTGTGTGTGTGTCTCGTGTTCCATCTGCTTCTCTAGTAAACACCTGGGAGCCACCCGGGGAGTTGCTGTCCTGTAGCGCTGCCTTCATGATGTCTCACACTGAGAGTCTCACCAGGCCGGGGCCCAGACCCTACTCAGCTCCCTAGGAGTTTTCAAAGTGTGCCGCAGATGTGAACACAACCTTGGCCAAGCTGCCTGCTGATCATGCCCTGCTGCCAGCGGCCCCCACCTTGGCCGTTTAGGGCCAGCAGCGGAATTGACCGGCCCTGTGGTGGAGTAGGGAGGTCCCGGGCACTGTTGGGGCCCTGCCCCCCGCTGTGCTGGCTAGCCGGTCACTGCACCCGTGTCTGTGTTGGACTCGCCAGGCACCCTCTCACCCTGCCCGCCACGCCACAGGCTCACCAGCTTCCCCTGCGGTTTGACGGTCAGGCTCCGGAGAGGGATTTCACCTGGATCGCAGACCAGAGAGGGTGTTGGGACCTCCAGGGGGAGGTGCTCCTTGGGAAAAGTACCACAGCCAGGGAGTGGGCGCTGGGTCCAGTGGGGCCCGAAGGCCACCAAATGCCCTTTGGTTTATCTCGTGTCCTGTGGTAGCCGAGGACTGGCCAGCAGGGGCGGCGCACTGTCAGTGGGCGAGGCGGTGGTGTGGGCTGCCTGTGTCCTGGCTCCCATGGGGCAGCCCCTGTGCAGCGCGCTGGCCCGCCCGTGCTTGTCACGTTCTCGGTGCACTGTGGGGGTTGGGGGGTGGTAACCGTGGGAGGGGACGCCCAGAATCGGCTCTGCTCAGCAGCTGGGCGTCTGTGGCTGTGCCTTTGTTTACCCTGGAGTCTGGGCTAGACTTGAGCCAGACACATGCACCCGGTGTCCATGACTTGCCTGGTCTCCAGCACCGTGGACAGCGCTGCCCAGCCTGGGCTTCCTGCAGGCACCCAAGTGGGGCTGCACCCTGTGCTGTCGTGGCCAGGGCCCTGTGCTCTACCTGACTGGTTCCATGGCGTCGCGGGGGGCAGAGGGGAATCAGAGCCAGCGTGAGGACAGCTTCCCAGGGCTCAAGCTTGGGGCTGTGGCTGAGGCCTTGGCATGGAGAAGGAGCAGGTGAGTGAGGGGTATCCCCCCCACCCCAGGCCCTGAGGTGGAGGCCTCGCTGACCGTCATTCTTTTAGTTTTGTCTTAGACAAAAAGCAGCCACTTAGGGAAAATGAAAGCAACAGTGTTCAGTGCCTCTCAGGTACAGCCTCAGTGGGCATCAGCCTGTGTCCCTCGGGGCCAGTCCCCCGGGCGCTCTGTGGTGCCCCTCCAGAGCACCCCACCTCCTGGGTGTGCTGTCATGTTGGGAAGGTTGGACACCTGCTGACCAAGGTCCCCTCTGAGCCCGGCTTGTCCTTGGAGGCCTCCTGGGCTGGGGTCCCTGCAAGTGCCACACAGAGGCCCCCGTGGGCAATGAGGTGCCCCTGCCTTGTTGCCAGCTGGCACCCCTCAGCGTGGCCCCAGTCAGCATGGATTCCTGGGGTAGCAAACAGCCGCACAGCTGTGCCAGGGGACCTGCTGCTGCTGTCCAGACGGAGCTCCCAGAACGTCTCTAACTCCTGTTCAGGGTGCTGTAGACACTGGACACAGCTAGAAGCAGCGACCACGTGGCCTCACTCGGTGCAGAACGTGTAATGGGTTGGGTCTGAGTGGCTACAGGCTGGGTGGTCCCCTCCCCCACCCTGGCTGCCCCAGCCTGGGGCCCCTCAGCAGCCACTGCCATCCCGCAGCTTCAGGCCGGTGTCCAGCTGCATGTCCTCCCGCCTGCGCCGTGCCAGCAGCTGGGCCAGTGCAGACCCCGGGACCCACAGCAGGGGCAGGAAAGACAGGAGCACGCAGACGGCCTGCACCCAGTGGGGGTAGAGCTTCTCCTCCTGCAGCGGGAACAGCGCCTAGGGGACAGGAGGATACTGGAGCACTCGGCAGGTTCTTGGCCACCAGAACCAGAGTGGGTCAGCAGCAGCCCCCAACTCCCTGTGCCAGGAGCGAGGGCTCGCATCGTCTGAGATAGAGATGGGAATGGGCAGGGAACCGTAGAGGTGTGGCCGGGGCCACGTGGTCCCCTGTGCCCCGACTTATCTGAGATGCCTCTGAGGGCCCTGTGTGGATTCGCAGAAGTCTTCAGGGGCCCCTCCCTGCCATTGCTGCTCCCAGGCTTGCAGAGGAGCTAGTGCCACCCCGGAGGGACACTGAGCTGGGGCCCTGTGCAGTGCCTTCCCCTGCCAGGCTGGACAGGCACAAGGACGCTCTGGGGGCCTTCCTGTCGCAGCACATGTCAGGTGAGGCCCAGTCCCTGAGGGAGGCAGGAGCGACTGGGACGCCCCAGGACTCCAGTCATCGGGCCTGGGTCCTCACCCACATCTTGGGGTTACAGTCGGCTCTGTCCCACCAGGGACACTGGAGCCTGGTGGCTGCAGACCTCACGGCGAGCCTGTGTCTCCAGCTGCCAGGCCTCGTCACCAGCAAGCACGAGTGTCCAAGTGTGGGTCCCTGCCCTGCCGCCACCCCTGGGGTTGCAGACCCGCTTCATGCAGGGAGGACCTACATATTGGGGGTTCCAGGCCTTGTAGCTGGGCGACCCATGGGCCAACAGGACGATGTAGGACAGGAGGATCCCCAGCAGCAGCAGGGGGCTCACCACCCGCCACGACACCCGCCAGTAGAGGCTGGGCCGCCGCCCGGTCATCCACTCGACGTCAGCACAGAACCTGCACGGCACAGGTTCAGGCTTCCATGTGCCTGCTCAGAGGTCGCCTGCCCACCCTGCTGGGGGGTGCGGAGCGCGCCAGGCAGGAAGGAAGCTCACCGCTCCATGCCGTACACGTAAGCAACCCCGATCACTTCCAGGAAGGCAAAGGTAACCAGGTTTAGGGAGGCTGCGAAGTTGTCAAAGACCTCGAGCCAGTAGCTTCCAGACTGCAGCGTGAAGCAGGTGGCCAAGAGGAAGCAGACCAGGCAGGCCAGCCCTGGGGACGGTGGGGTGGTGGGCGTGCATGGGCAGGGCCTCCCTGTCCCCCTCGTCCCCATCTCCCGCCTCCAGGCCCCCGCATGTCCCTCAGCCACAGCGATCCCTGGACCTCCCGCAGGGCTGGGCCTTTGGGCAGCCAGCAGAGTGGGCAGCAGGCCCGGAGGCTGGACGTGGGGATGGGCCTTGCAGGTGGCTGAGCACCCACTCACCAGTCAGGACCTCCTTGGGGACCCAGCGGGGAAAGACCCCCATGTCCAGCAGTGGCGTGATGACCCCCTCCATGTTCCCAAACATGGAGGACAGCCCCAGGGTGAAGAGCATCCCGAAGAACAGCACAGCCCACACGGGGGCGCCCGGCATGTGCAGCACGGCCTCGGTGAAGACAATGAAGGCCAGGCCGGGGCCTGAGGTTCCCTGCAACATGCGCGTGGCTCCCTCGCTGTGGGCGCTGACCCGGGCCTCGGGGGTGAGGGCTCATTGCTCCTTTGCTAGCTCCCGCAGGTGGGGGCAAGGGGTCTCCGACCTCAGGACCTGTGCAGCCTGCCTGGGCCCAGGGCCCACGGCCCCGTGAGCGAGCCCCAGCCACCCCGGGTCAGAATCCCTCCCATCATCCCGGCCCCCAGACCCCCGGCAGGGCCCCTCCCTGGACACAGGTGGGCTGGGATCTTGGGCCACGCGGCCCGCCCCGCAGGCACCTGGTCCAGGAAGTCCTCGAGGCGGCAGGTACGCAGGGGCAGCCGGGCCACCCTCGCCGGCTGGGTGGCATTGAGGCGCAGCAGTGCGGCCGGGAAGTCGTCCCTGGAGACGCTCTGCTCCGGGAGGCTGAACTCGTTGATGAGGCTGAGGATGTTCCTGCGGGGACGGTGAGGCTGGCCAGTGGGGCTGGGTGGCACGGACACTGGGTGTGGCGCCTGCTCGGGTGGCACGTGGTGAGGCCCCCGCTCACCGTGCGCCCCAGGGGGCCGCCTCGCCCTCAGTCTGGGACAGGCACTGCTGGCGGGCGTGAAGCAAGTGCGCACCTGTCCAGGCACTGCCCGTGGTCATTGGTCGCCTTGAAGCCCATGATGGCGAAGATGGTGATGGACGCATACAGGGAGGTGGCGCTGTTGACCAGGGCGATGACCACGGCGTCCCGCCTGCAGTCGTTCCTGAACACAAGTCCTGGCCGTCCGGAATGCTGTGGACACCGCTGACTTCCTGGCCCGTCACCCCAAAGCCTGTCTCCCCTCACCCCTGTTGGTGGGGTCACCTGGTGATGCCTCCGCCCTCTTCCGGGTGACCCCCGGGAGGACACGCATGTGTCTGCTTTTATGGCTGTGTGTCAGCCACCTCTAGGTGAGCATCGCCTCGGTGTGAATAGAGTGTGAAAGTCGTGATGGAAATGGAGTCGCTTGTGTCCGCAGTGAAACAGCACAGCCGGGAGGCTGAGGGGCGTGCGGGGACTCCCGAGTGACTGTGACAGCACCTCTGGCAAGGACCTGGCGCGGCCACAGTGGCGGGGCAGGAGCCTGGCTCGGGACACTGCCCCAGCGTCCGCCCGCCTGGCCGCCTCGCCGCTGTCCTGCCGGCTCCCCCGCCTCGTCCCCCGCAGGTCTCTGGGCTGCCGTGGTGCCCGCCTTCCCTCTAACTCTGTGCAGTCCTGTGAGCACCACAGTGCTTTGGAGCCTGCCTGGTGGCTTTAGGACACACTTGAGCCTCAATCCTGGCCCCACGGGGACAGGTGGCGGTGTCATCCCTCAGGCGCATGGCCAGGCGGCCCCCCTTGTCCCACGTCTGTCCCAAGGGGAGAAGCACCTGGCGCCTGTCTCCAGGCCCTGCTGGCTCCGCGCCTGGCTGTAAAGGTGTCCACACCCTGCTGGCTGCCTACCTGGGTGGGTTGTAGCTTGCGAAAGCGATGTGTCCTCCAAAGGCCAGGGACAGAGAGAAGAAGATCTGGGTGGCCGCATCCAGCCACACCCGGGGGTTCAGGAGAATTTGCACCTGGACCAGGTAGGGAGGCCTCGTTACACAGTGGGGGAACCACCCCGGCTGCATGGGTGACCTGTTCGCCCCTGAACCTTCCCCGCTGCTTCTGGCATCTTAGCGGGCTGAGCTGCTTAGATGCCAAGGGCAGCTTGGACCCTTGGGGGTGAATGGCTCAGAGGCCACAGGGCCCTGTCTGTGCCCACTCTGTTGGTGGGCACCAGCCTGGGGCTTCCCCTGGCCCCTGACCTGGCATTTGTCTCTGAAGCCACCTGCACACAGGGGCCTGGGCAAAGCCATGCGCCTCTGCCAGGTCGGGCAGATGTGGGGATGCCAGTGCTCCCCCATGCAGCCACTGGACAGTGTGAGGTGACCTGGGAGCCGCTGGGCCTCAGTTGGCGTGCGGCTGGGGCAGAGCCAGCACCTGCTCAGGTGTGTGACACCTGCGTGCCCAGCTGGCCTCCTCCCAACCCTGGTTGCTCTCCCCAGGCCCTGTGTACCCTGTCCACAGACATCCCTTACATGGCCAAGCCCACCACCCGACTGCCACCCTCCTGCCAGCCACCTCCACCCCGGAGCCCCCCGTACTCCCACCCGCGCTGCCTGTGGGGAGCTCGAGGGAGGGGAAGCCACTGGGCCGGGACCACGTACATTGGGGGTGAACAGGTAGATCAGGCCCTCTGTCGCCCCAGGCAGGGTCAGGCCTCTGACGAGGAAGATGGTCAAGACCAGGTATGGGAACAGGGCCGTGAAGTAGATCACCTGCAGGGAGGCCACCATGTGGGGCCGCTCGCGGGCTCGCTGGACAAGCCTCGAGAAGCAGCTGGTCAGGGACCCCCCCCCGGGCCAGCAGCAGGCACCGGGGTCAGGTGAGGTCAGGGGTCAGTGGACTCAGGTGAATGCTACGTTTTTACACTAATGGCCCTGTGGTGTCAGCTAGGCGCTGACATCGGTGTGGCAGCCTCGGAGAATATTGCTGCCCTGGTGGGAGTTGGGCCTGGCCCCTCCACGGTCTTCCCCACCCCTGCCCTTCTTCAGCCCCAGCTATCTAAGGCCCAGGCCCTGGCTGTGCCACCACCGCCCTCCACCCATCTGTACCCTGAAGCCCCCGGCCCCTTGCCAACCAGTCCTGTCCCCTGCTGGATTAGGCTGGTCCCGCTCACTCGGGGGCCACGCCAGAGGGTCGCAGTAGACTGGGGGCAACTTGGAGAGCTGTGGCAGGCAGGTGTGGGCTCCGGATTTGAGCCCTAGCAGTGCAGAGGAGAGCTCTGTGCAGATGGCTTCGCAGCTTCACGCAGGGTAGTTGGGAGCACCCAGCTCTGTGACTCAGTTGCCCATGCCCCCCCAGGGGAGGACTGTCACCACAGCAGCAACTGGGCTGCACTGGGCTGGAGGCCACGGTTGGGCAGCAAGGCCCAGGTGCAGGGTCTCTTCCACTGCCCAGAAAGAGCTCCGTGTGCCGGACACAGGCTCAGCGCCCAGCAGACGCTGTGGGGTGTCGGGAGACATCTGCCTGCAACAGAACCCTAGCCGATGTGCAGGGTCGCCTCAAGACCGGGGTGCTGAGTGGAGTAAACCAGACACGTGGCTTAGATACAGCTCTGGTTCTCCTACACAGAAACCTGAGGTGTAAAGAAGGGATGAGCAAAATCAAAGGTAGCTAATAGGAAACGTGAAGTCCTTTTGCAAATGGGCAGGCGGCCGGGAGACGGAGGGAAGGGCAGGCGGGGGGAGGACAGGGATGGACAAGGACGACGCGTATGTCCATGTGCCAACTCTGCAGCAAACGTGCGCTAATAAACAGGTAAAACTTGGAAAAGGATGAAACCCATGACTGCATAACCGCCCCGGCAGCGTACTGAGTAACGCGAGGGTCGCACTGCGGAGGGAGGAGCAGGGAAGGCTGCGGGGGACGTGGGAGCCGTCTGTACTGCAGTCTCCGGGGAGGGCGGTGGGCGCAGACGCTGCTGGCCGAGCTGGCCTCAGTGCTGGGTGCCCCGCCCCCGGTGTGGCCGTGGCCCTCGGGGACGAAGGGACCCATTCTCAGGACACCCTGTGCCATGGTGCAGGCCCGGCCGGCTCACCTTGCCCGTGGTCTCGATGCCTCTGCTCACGCACAGGTACACGACTGCCCAGCCGCCCACCTGGCACAGGAGCAGCCGCCACTGCACAGCGCCGCTGTCGTCGATGTCGGCAGTGATGTTCAGGGTCTGGCGGTACCAGAAGTAGCTCACCGTGCCACTGGCCCGGCACTCCTCCACCGGCCCTGCAGCGGAGCCGTCCTGGCACCACAGGCCTGGCCATCCGCACGCCCCCTGCCCGCCTGGGAGCCCTTTCTGGCTGCGAAGAGCCGGCCCGGGGACCAGAGGCTCCCCTCCCGCCCTCCCCGCCGTGCCCCTCACCTGTCCTGTTGGGGCTGGGTGGGCAGGCGCCCCAGGGCAGCGGCTGCTGGAAGGAGTTGAGGAAGTACCACAGCACCCACACGAGCACAGTGTTGTAGTACAGGCTGACCAGGAAGGACACGGTGAAGCAGCCCAGACCTGCGCCCACGCGTGGAAGACGGACGGCCACGCAGATGAAAACGAAAGCCTCAACTTGTGCAGCTCAGGGCCTCCGGGGTCCCCCAACACGCTGTAGTGGGTACCCTGTCTGCGGCACGCACCTATTCCGCCCAGGTACGGGGAGATGGCTGTCCACACCCCGATGCTGCCCCGCCGCAGGCGCTGGCCGATGGCGAGCTCGATGTGGAAGAGTGGGATCCCCTCGAAGACCAGGGCGATGAGGTAGGGGATGAGGAAGGCACCTGCCAGGGACAGGGTCCCCATAGTCACCGACACTCTGGAACTGGGACCCCAGCGAGAGTTGGGGGCACCAGGTGCCCAAAGGCCAGACCGGATGCTGGTTTGGGTTCAGTGCGTCAGTGCTGACTGGGGGACCAAGCATGGGGGTGGACAGGAACCCCTGGCTGTGTCACTGTGCCCTCCCCTGGGTTTGCCGATGGAGGCCCCGCTGTCGTCCTCTGGGGCTACAGGTGTCTAGGGTTAGAGCCCAGGGTCTGAGCACATCAGGGGGACAGGTGCCTCCCAGGCGGAAGTAGCTTCTGCCAGGAATGCAGGTTCCCAAACCAGTTTACAGAAACAGGTCACTGGGTGAGGCCATGAACCCCAGGAGCAAGGTTCCTGCTGGCCTTTCGCCCTCCCTGGGTGCACGACTGCGTTTGCCTTTGAGTTACACCACCCAGCCCCCTGCCCTCCTGCGCTGTGCCAGTCCTGGGCTCTCCCAGGGGCGGGGTCCGCATGCCTGGGGCCCGGGAGGGGCCGAGAGTGTCTCCACCCGCACCGTCTCTGCCGCCAGCTGGGCATGGGAGAAGACGCCACAGGGCCAGTCGGGCAGGGACACTGATCCCCAGAAAGGAGCCTGCGCCCTAAGCCAGCACCCCAGCAGGACCTGCGGAGGGAGGCAGTGGCTGCCCCTGAGCGGGATGACCCAGGCAAATGGCATTGGGGCCAGCTGGGCCACTGCATCCTCCCCAGGGAGCTGCCTCCCTGACTGCATCGCTCCCTCCCACCTGCCAGCAGATCAGGGCACAGTCACTGGGCGGCCTCTGACCTGGGCACTGACCCGTGTGGGCCCCAGCCCGCTTCCTGTCGCTGCTAAGTAGCAGACCACACCTGTCTCCGGCAAGTCAGCCTGCGGGGCCAGTTCCCCTGGGCCTGGCCCGGCACAGCCCAGCCCAGCCACCCCAGCGAGAGACCCGCGGGAGAGTGGAGGAGGTTGGTGAGCAGGAGGAGGCACAGCCTGCCGAGTAGGAGGTCCACACTGGCCGGGAGGGCACGGCGTCTGGCAGACAGGCTGGCGCTGGCCACCAACTGCTGATCACTGTCTCTGGGCGAGCTCCTGGCCGATACCCTTGCACCCCCCCCACCCCAAGGCCCCGAGACCGTCATGGAGCAAAGGAATTTGCGGCAGCAGGGGAGGCGCAACGGGGCCACAGGGATTCCGGGAGCCCCACGGGAAGGCCTCCACGCACAGCTCTCCCAAGTCAGAAACAACTTCACAGAGGTGGCTCCCTGTCACCCAGGACTCATCTGTCCCCAGCCCTGGCTGGTGCTCCCCAAGTCGGCAGGTCACCCTGGGGAGGCCCAGCTCCCTGCCAGCCCTGGGCCAGCCAACCCGTGTTTCCTGGGCCCAGGTTGGCACCCTGGCCCTGAAGGTGCCGCTTCCCGTTTCCCGCTGGAGAGCAGAGAGCGTTGCTCTGACGGAAGTGATAGGGCGGGAGAGGCCCGACCCACTGTCCCAGCCCAGCCCCGTGGAACAGGGCTGTCCCGTCAGGCTGGGGACCCGGGACCCTTTCTCGGCGCCTGGGGTGGCGGTGCCTGCCTGTCCCTCGCCACCACCCCACACGCAGTGGTGTGACTGTGGGCGTAGCTCTCTAATGAAAGGGCTCTCGGGGGCTGCAAGTTTAACACCAACAAAGCATGGCCAGCAGCCCGGTGGGCACGGCGCAGCCTGGGCTCTGGGGAGACCGTCTCGCGGAGACCGGTCTGGGGAGGATGCACGCTGGCTGCCGTGCTGAGACCCTGGGGAAACGTCAGCCCCTGGCCCCCCACACTCACGATGGCCGGAAAGCCGGCGATCCCAGAGTCTTCCTAGGGCTAATGGCTCTCGAGGCCGTGGAGAGACCAGTTTGGGGATGACGCTGGGTCCAACACCTGCCTCGAGTCCCGGATACGCGGGGCGCAGGCCTCCTCTGTTGGCTGAGGATAGCTGCTCCCTCGGGGGGTGGGGGAGACACGTGGAGGGGCATGGCGGCTCACCTCCCCCATAGGTCTGGCACAGGTACGGGAACCTCCAGATGTTCCCCAGCCCCACGGCGAAGCCCACGCAGCTCAGGAGGTACTGGAACCTGTTGTCCCAGTGGGGCCTCCCATCCTCGCCCTTGTCCTCGGGCAGGCCGGGTCCCGGGGCCTGAGCCACGCTGGCCGGGCACCCGGGTGCAGTGTGTGGGTGCTGGTGCGGGTGGGTGGGCGCCTCGCTGGACTCAAGCCTGGCCATCTCTGAACTGGGCAGTGCCAGCTGTCCTCTGGGTGCATTTTCTCATTTATTTAAAGCATTCCGGTTAATTGGTAACTGGGCCTGGTTCCTAATGTAACCACAGCCTATCCCCAGCGCCTGTGTCCCCAGCCCCGTCCCACATTCCACCCAGGCACTCAGCAGAGCTGGCAGCTGACAGCACAACCCAGTGCTGGTCAAAGGCAGCCTCCCGCCCCGGTGGCCTCCCTGGACACACAGGGAGACATACAGGCGGTGTCTGAAGCTGATTTGTTCTGGGAGGCTGACTCGGGAGGGCCAAAGTTGGAGCCCAACCTGGATAACTCAAAGACCCTGTCTGTCTCAGAAAAAGATTGAATTACATGGCCTGGGGCTGTAGCTCAGTGCGGAGGCCTGGTGTTCAGTCCGCACTGTGGTGCCCTACGTGCGCACGTGCACACGCACAATGCAAACCACACCCCTACTGCTGCTCTGTGACTAAGCTCGCAGCTTCGAGACCGCAGTGGCACGTGGGGGTCGCACAGGTGTGTCCCATGCGCCTGCCTGCATCCCCAGGCCACAGCACCGAGCCCGCATGCACCATCCACACCACAGCTTCCGTGGACGGAAGCCGGAAGGGAGCCCGGGCACCCCCACTCCTGCGCCCTGAGCCGCGTGCTCTGTGCTCAGGCCTTCTGCCTGGGGTCCATCCTGGAGGCCCTGCTGGTGCTCCTGAGCTCCGGGTCCTCCCTCAGTGTCTCGTGCAGGGCCAGGCCAAGGGCCCCGACCTAGACACTCATGCTCCAGGACGCTGGCCTCTTGCTGGAGTTTGAACGCCTGCATCCTGGAGCACGGCCTGTGAATGACAGGCAGGTGACAGAAGTGTTTGGAGGTGCAAGGAGATGAATGGGGGTTGTGGGCAGCTGGGGCCTGGCAAGGTGTCCGCCGGGGTCACGGGTTACCTGCATGGCGGCACTGTGATCCTTCCTACCTCCCTTTACTGCCACCCACATCCCCTGGTCCATGGCCCCCATCACTGCCTGAGGGCAGTGGGTGTCACCTGCCACACAATCACAAGAGTGTGAGGCAAAAATGGTTTATTCATTCAGAGATGCTCCCTGCCCAGACCGCATTCCAACCCCGCAGACAGACACGCCCGTGCAGAACAGCAGGCTGGCGACAGCAGGCCGGGCCACCCCCACTCCTGGCCCACGCGGGCACTGCGGGCACTCAGTCGCATGCCCCCAGTCCGGCTCACACGAGTTCTTCCTTGCTGTGCCCTCAGGCCACCCTCCTCGGTCTGTGGGACTCAGGTCACAGTGCCAGGTGCCCAGCTGGCAGAGGATCCTGGTGTGAGGACTCCGGTTCAAGGGCCAGCCCTGATGTCCAGCGGAGGAGGTGGCCAGTGTCTCCGGGGGAGGGGATGTGGCACCAGGACCCACGGCCATCACCCTCCTGCGGATTCCCAGGGTCCAGCTCAGTTACACTTAGACTTCGTGTGGGAAGCGGGGTGACCATCGGCAGTGGCTGAGCTGGACATCGAAACAGCTCCTTCGTGACGGGGGAGGTGCCTGGTGGGCTCCCAGGCGGCCTGGGGCTGGGCGTCGTGGTCACTGCGTGTCCCACTCGGAGCAAAGCCGAAGCTTCCCGGGGTTGTGTTCTCTGGGGAAACCCAGGGCAGGCCCTGCCCGGCCAGCTGCCGAGCTCCGCTGAGCTGCTCATCCGGCTGTGCAGCCACGGCAATGATTAAACGGCTCGGAATTTCCCGGGCGCCTCTGCCAGGCTGGACCTCTGTGAAACCGAGCCGGGCCCGGTCTTCCCTGCCTCAGGTCTCCTGCCCTCCTCTGACGCCTCCTCGAGCAGCAGAAGGGCCCGAGCCAGGTGCAGGGCGAACAGCAAGGGGCAGCGTGGATGAGCGGGCAGCAAGGGCCGCCAAGGAGCCCCAGCCCTGGCGCCGATAGAGCAGCAGTGCGGCCTGCAGGCCTCGGCTGCGGACCCATGGTGTGTGTAGGGCAGGGTCAGCCCACACCAGGGCACAGTCCATGCCCTGCCACGGCTGCGAGAGCAAGGGTGGGGGCAGCGGGGCCCCAGGGTCAGGAATGTGTGCCACACACATGTAAACACACATGCCACACACGTACAGTGGGCACACAGCCACACGTCCGCACGTGACATGCAAACTTGAGTGTGATGCTCATGCATTTATGTGCACGACACATGCCTCCCACACTCCTCACACGTATGAATATACATATACGTGCAGGTTTATGCACACACATGCAGTACACATACAGACGCATGTGTGCACAATGTACATCCACAGACAAGCACTACATGCTCACACAGATACCCTCACACACATATAACACACGTGTGCGTATGGACACATGCAGGCACACCTGTATACACACGCTCGTGTGTGCACATATACACACATGTACACTCAACACGCACACGTGTGCACATGCAGTACCCGCACGTGCACTACCACCCACACACTCGCACACATGCACCCGTGGCCAGGCGCACTCAGCCCTTCAGGTCCCCGTTCACAGAGACGGTGGACAGCGTGCTGACCAGCTCCTGGCGGTCTCCTGAGCTCCGGTAGCAGCCGCGGATCAACTTGTAGACAGCGTAGCAGGGAATTGTGAGGCAGGGCACCCCAGCCACTATCACCACCACCGCAGTCACCCAGTTCGGGTATGGGACCTCCTGGGATTTGGGGAACTCCTCCTGGGGGAGAGGTGGGGTGAGCAGCCAGCAGGCCCCCGCAGCCCGGGATGGCCACCTGCCAGTCCCGTGGGCGGAGGAGAACCAGGCTTCCGGTGTCTGTGCCCCACCCCGCCTCCCGCCCTCTCCGGGCCCCCCGCACTGCCAACTGGGCACTCACGTAGCTGGGGTCCCACACACTGTATGTGAGCTTCTTGTTGACCTGGATCACCAAGAAGAAGATGAAGATGACCAGCATGATGATCGGGCTGACCACTCTCCACATGACCTGCCAGAAGATGTTGGGCTTGTGCCCGATCATGAACTCGATGTCTCTGTTGAACCTGCAGAAGCCAGAAGGGCACCGTCACCCACCACACCTCAGCCCACCGAGGCCCGGCGCTGGACCACAGTGCCTGGATGCTCTCCACAGGGCAGAGTTGGCAGCCTCGACGTCCCGGAGCCCTCACCGCCTCTGCTCAGCCAATGCCACTGTGTAACCAGGGGTCAGGACTTCTGCGGGGGGAGGAGGAAGGCCACCAACTTGCCTCCCGGTCCTCCTTCCAGCTCCTGAGGCCGGCTGGGGTCACCGCCCCACCCCATCCTGTGCCTGACCTCCTCACAGAGGAGTACCCGTGGGTAGAAGTCAGGAGGAAGAGGCGGGGCACGTGGGGGTCTGTTCAGGCCTCCAGGGTCCCAGTGGACACTGGGACTTGGGCCTGGCCTGCTGGGGTTCTTGTGGAGCACAGCTGCTGAAGCGTCTCTCAGCTTTGTGCCCGCTGTCCTTGCGTCCCCAGGCCGTCTGCGGACAGACGTCGCTGTGCTCAGACTTCAGAGTCCCCACCCGGCACACAGCCAGCCCACAGTTCCCACCTAAGCATTCCACGCCGAGACCTGGGGGCACAGCGACCTGGAGCGGCCACTCCCAGTGCTCAGCCAGTGTCCGAGCACCAAGGCCTCGCGTCTCGGGGGCTCGGGAGAGGTGCGGTGCTCATACGCACTCGATTCTGTGAGCATGGCTGCGTCCAGCCCCCGCCCAGCCTTGGCCTGCAAGGTCTGGCCGCGTGGCACAGACTCCTGGTGCCTGCGTCCCTGGCCCTCGAGAGGCCTGAGCAGGTCTCTGCCCCACCAGGACTGTCTCAACCCCTGGGCCCGGAGTGGGGGCGCAGCGTCCAGCCCTTCGCTGTGGGCCACCCCGAGGCCCAGGCCACCGCTGTCCCCTCGTACGGTGCCCTCAGCTCCTCCCGCGCCCCAGCCTGGCTGCGTCTGGGGCCCCGACGGAGCCTCTCAGGTCTGCACTCCCCTTGCTGCTGGCTCCCTCCCTGGACGCCAGGCTCTAACTCTGTCTCTGGGGCCCGCTCGGGGACGGCGGGACGAGGAGGCGCCATCCACGTCACCTCCTGACCTTGTGCCCAGGCCTCTCACCACCCGGACGATGCCAGCGTGCCCGTGCGGAGGGAAGCTGCCAACCGTCGCAGCGGGAGCCCACACCCCAGCTCCTCCTGGGCAGGCCTGTTATTGCCCTCCTACCTGTCCACACCGTACACGTACACCACAGCAAACATCTCACAGAAGGCCACGATGAGCAGGGGGATGGAGCCCGCGTAGCTGTCCAGCAGGGACAGCCAGTACTGGCCCGAGTTCAGCGTGAAGATGAAGGCGATGAGGTAGGTGCCCAGGCAGATGAGGCCTGCGGGCCGATGGAGCAGAGCCAGCCTCAGGGCAGCGCCCAAGGTGGCCCCGTCCCGGGTGCCCGTCCACGCCCGCCCATGCTCGCACCTGTGAGCAGCTCCTTGGGACATTTCTTGGGGACGACCCTGAGGTCCTGCAGGGGCACGACCACGCCCTCCATGTTCCCGAACATGGAGGAGAGGCCCAGGCAGAAGAGCATGGTGAAGAAGAGCACCGACCACAGCGGGGACACCGGCATCTTGGTGATGGCCTCGGTGAAGGTGATGAAGGCCAGGCCCGTGCCCTCCACGCTCTGCACGGCAGCACACGGTCGGTCACCTGGGCCCCTCTGCCGCCGCCCAGTGGCCTGCCTGCCTTGCCCACCCCGGCAAGGATGGGGCGGGGCAGATCTGGGCCATTTCATAAAATACTAGGATTTTTTTGTTTGTTTGTTTGAGACAGGGTCTCACTGTGCAGTTCAGGCTGGGCTTGAATTTACTTCATAGCCCAGACTGGCCTCGAATTCCCAGTAGTCTCCCACCTCAGCCTCCTAAGTGCTAGGATTACAAGCCTGCGCCACCACGCCCAGCCTAACTGGATTTCGATTTTAGTTCCAAAGTACATTTTCAAAAGGTGAACAGCGAGTGGGTCCCACAGCCCGGCTGCAGGCAGAGCCCCAAGCCACTGAGGACAGTCGTCCACTGTGGGCATCCAGCTGTCCCCACGTGGCCCAGCTCCAGGATGCAAAGGAGACCCTGGGCACATCACAGAAACACGGGCCCTGAAGGAATCCAGATCCAGGCGGCCGTGGGCCCATCCATCCTCTGGGGTCGCTGGGCACCCCTAGGCTGAGGGTCTCAGCAGCGTCTGCTCTGCCACGCCAGGCGCCCTGCCAGCCTTTCCTTCCTGCCGCAGCTATTTCACCAGGGCCACCAGAGACGGACACAGTGCGAGCCCCCCAGGGCGCCATCAGCCTCCAAAACACGGGAGGCTCTGACCAACTTAGTAAACACCGGCCTACAAAATGTACTGGTAGCTGGGTATGGTAGAGCACGCCTGTCATCCCAGCACTCCTGGAGGCTGAAGCAGGAGGATCACTAGTTTGAGCCCAGCCTGGGCAACTAAGTGACTTAGCAAGGTCTTATCTCGAAGTTTTTTTTTTTGTGGCACTGGGGATCAAACTCACAACCTCGTGCCTGCCAGGCCGGCACTTAAGCCACTGAGCCAAACTCCCCGCCCTAGTTTTTTCAAGGCAGGGTCGCACTATGTAGCTCAGACCGGCCTTGCACTCGCATTGTAGCCCAAACCGGCCTCGAACTCACAACGCTCTGCCTACCTCAGCCTCCTGAGTGCTGGGATTAAAGGTGTGCGCCACCACGCCCAGTTTTATCTCGAAGTTTTAAAAGTGCTGGGGATGCAGCTCAGTGCCAAGGTCCTAGGTTCGATCCCCAGAACAGCAAAAAAACAAACAAACAAAAGCAAAAACCAGGCCACGACAAGGAAATGTCACTGACCATCACCGTGCGGCTCGGAAGCTTCAGTTACTATAGCGGCAGTTCCCCCAAAGCCAAGTCTGAGGTCTGCAAAGAATTGTGGTGCTGGCCTGGTTGTACGGCACATTCAGAACCAGGGTTAAAAATGCTTTCCACTCTAGCGGGCACCGGGGGCTGTGGCAGCGAGCTTGGGGAGGGGGGTCAGCGTGGGGCAAGGCCGGACCTGCCTCTCTGCACAGTTCGAAGCCCCTGCACCCCTCCACGCTGCACCCACAGGACCCACCTCGGACAGGAAGGAGTTCATATTGCAGTCCTGGAACTTGAGTCCCGCGTAGATGTCAGGGTTGGTGCCATTGAACCACTGCTGCATGGCGGCAAAGTTCTCCTGTGTCACGTTGCCCTCCGGCAGGTCAAAGGCGTTGATGAGTGTCAGGATGTTCCTAGAGGGAGGAAGGGCTGACGCCGCCTGGGCGGGGCCTCGAGTGGACGAGGCCAGGCCGGAGGACCCGGGCTGGCTGGGTGAAGGGGGACCTGGAGAGGTGGGCGGGGCCTGGTGTGGTGCCCAACTCACTGGCTGAAGCAGTCGTCGTAGCGCTGGGTGGCACGGAAGCCGATGATGGTGTAAACCACGGTGGCCGCCAGCACGGATGTGAAACCGTTGATGATGGACACAATCACCGCGTCCATCTCACAGTTGTTGCTGTGGGTGAGAGCGGTGTCGTCGTGGCCCACCGTGCTGTCCCCACCCAGAGTCAGGGCATGCGCCGCACCTGCGCCAGGTCCAGGCCCGGCACAGGGTCTGAGCCCAGCCCAGAAGCAAGGGACCGTGAAGGGAGGGGACTGGGCCCACCGTTTCCCCTACCCAAGCAGCCCTGAGGACTCAGGTGGCCAGGGAGCTGGTCCTCACCCAGACCCACAGCAGGGGCCCTTGCTCTTGCCCCCTGCACATCTCAGCACATGTGGCTCCAGAGAGCCTCAGAAAGCCCAGGACACAGACAGCAGCTGTCACCTGGGGCTGGCCAGGTCCCAGCCCTGGCCTGAGGCAGGCGGACAGTGAGCCGAGAAGACCCCAGGGTGGGAGGAGGAGGCCAGGCCGGGCCTGCCCCAGCTCGCACACCCCGGGTCTCCAGGGCCCCTGGCTGACTGTTCCTGCCACGGGCGTCAGCTATGGGAAGCTCCGAGGGCAGTTCTGCCCATAGCCCCAGCACTCGGTGGACCAGGCCACGAGGAGCAGATCCGGCAGCCACCAGAAGGACCGAGTCAAAGGGCAGCGAGGTGCCACCCCACACTGCTGGGCTGGCTACTCCAAGAACATCAGATCATTGCAGAAGCCGGGAGGCTACTGCCCCGTGGACACCTGAGGTCCTCCATCAACTGACCTGGGGTGACCAGACCAGCAACCCATGCCTGTGTACGCGTGAACGCCCAAGCACGACAGCCCAGAGCAGAAACACGACAGCCTGACGCGCCCAGCAGCCAAGCGACTGGAGCTGGTGCTGACCCAGGGCAGCCATCCACACAGGGCACGCCATCGGCAGAGAGGAGGGAGGCAGTGACATGGCACAAAGGCCACCCAGGCCTTGCGAGAAGCAGGATGTGTGCCCATCACAGTGTCCAGGACCCAGTGTCCACAGGCAGAAGGCAGAATGGGGCAGGGTTGTGGCCTGGGAAGAGGGGGCCTGCTGCAGCGAGAATCTCTGGGACTGTGGTCACGCGCTGTGTGACGCTGTTGTGAAACTCACCTGTGGCAGTCCTGCCTGGGCCACACTCACAGTGACACCCTGAGGGTGCCCTTCCAGCACCCGCTCTGGGCTGGGACGGAGGCATCAGTGACAACAGGACCTGAATGCCCCCATGCCAGCCAGCTCCCACCAAGCAGCACCCCGCCTGACCCTCCAGTCACGCCCACAGCCACATCGCACCACGTCCGCCCTGGTTCTCACGCCACTTCTGGCCTTCTCACTGCCCTCACTATGGGCCCGCCGCCAGGCCACGCCCCACACCTGTCCCAGGCGGGCACCCGGCACAAGTGCAGTACCCACCTGCACCGCCAGGCCGCACCACCAGCGGCGCCCCCAGCCTAGCAGACCCGAACACACCTCCTGCTTCTCCCCTCCCCACAGGCCCCACCCCTTCTGCAGTCTAGACGGGGCCTCAGCCAGCCCTGCCCCTTTCTTCCCCTGGCGGCCCCTGCTACCCACCAGGAGGCCACTACGCACAGTAGGGCTTCGTCCGACCCTACTGTGCAAGACAGGGAGCGCTGCCTGCGTGCTCCTGGGATCCCCGGGCTCATCACCCGGGGCCTCGCCAGGTGGGGTCCGTTGGAGGCACCGCCTGAGGGAGCCCACCTGGGCCTGCGGGGTGGGGTGGGGCTTCAGGAGCACCACGTACCTGGCACTGAGGTGCCATGGCGGAGCCGGGGGTGCTGAGGTGTGGAGACCGGGCTGGGCGGGTTCCAGCCTGCCCTCGTGGGTGCTGTGTGTGCACTGCCTCGCAGCAGAGCCACTATACCCGTACAGGCAGGACCATGCTGGCTGGTATTTGCATCCTTTCCTGCCCATCCTCACACCTGGGGAAACTGAGGCACGGTTCCCTGCACCTGAGGATACTCCCACCCCAGGAACTCACTGCACAGAGTTGTAGCTGGAGAAGGAGATGAGGCCCCCAAAGGCCAGCGAGAAGGAGTAGAAGACCTGGGCGCCTGCGTCCAGCCAGGTCACTGGGTTGGCCAACTCCGCAATCTGCATCAACAGAGACCTCAGCTGCATGCTTTGTGGGCCAGAGCCACCAAGGCCACAGAGAGGTGGCCAGGGAGGAGACTCTGAGCCTCGGGCCGGTCAGGGAGGGCAGGTGGCAGCTGGTTCTTCCCTGCTGGTCGCTGCCCTTGCGCACAGAGAGCGACGTCAGACTGACCAGCCCCCACCCAGCGCCCAGCGCAAGGACCATGGACAGCTGTGCCTCAGGGCCCAGCCTGGCCTGGGACTGCCTGGGTGGCAGCACCAGTCTCTGGGAGCTGGAGCAGAGGTCTCTGCACCCACCGCAGGCTCTCCCACAGGCCACGCCCGGGCTGGACACAGGGACTCACGTTGGGCGTGAACAGGAAGACGATGCCGTTGGTGGAGCCCTTCAGTGTCAAGCCACGGATGAGGAAGATGGTCAGCACGACGTAGGGCAGTGTGGAGGTGACGTACACGGCCTGTGGGACACGGGGTCGGCAGGGGCAGAGGCTGGGCCTTGGGCTGGTGCCCGGGCTCCGGGCGGGGCCATCCCACTCTCCAGTGGCCTCCCCTCAGCTAGACAGGTGTTTAGGGCCGCACGATCTTTTGGAGTGTGTCTGGGAGCTGTCTCGGCTGCACAGAATCCCAGGGCCTCCAGCTGAGCTATTTGGCAGACCTGGGGCCGTCATGGCCCTGACACAGGTGTGGGACCCCAGGACCAAGGTCCCAAGGACCAGGCGCAGTGGGCAGCCTACCCCGTACCTTCCCGGTGGTCTCAATGCCGCGGATGGTGCACACATACAGGACGCTCCAGGCGCAGGTGAGGCAGAGGAGGATCCACCACTGGATGGAGCCCGAATCCTCGATGGAGGTGGAGATGTTGAGGGTCTCGCGGTACCAGAAGTAGTCCACGGGGGAGCTCCTGGCACACTCATCCACATAGCCTGTGGAGGTGACCGAGCGCACGCTTCAGGTGGGGCTCCGAGAGGCCGGGTCCGCATGGACTGGCGGCTCTGGCGCCCGAGCTCCAGAAACACCAGGCAGCCCGAGGCGTGGACCAGGAAGGACGCACAGCTGTGCGCATGCTTGCACTCATGTGGGGACGCTTGCTTGCTCACACCCACGGGTATGAGCACAGCCATGCACGCTCATGCACACGCACTCATTCACGTGGCTGTGTCTGCTTGCTCACACACATATGCACTCGTGCGTGCACGTGTGTACACACATGTTCACGCCTGCTGTAGGTTACGAGACACCACCCTAACTGTGCTGTGCGCAGTGTCTTGACGGCCTCCTGCTGCTGCCCCTGGCTCCTGCTCCTGTGGGCGCGATGCCCCGGGCAGGTTGCTTGGCAGTGCAGGGGCTGTGGATCCTCGGGGCTGGGCCTGGGCTGCGTGCCCAGCTGCACTCTCTGTTGCACCACGGGCTTCTTGGAGCTGCAGGAACCGTCCTAAGGCCCCCGGAGGAAGTTCACCGGGTGTGCAGTGAGGGGCACCTGGGGCCATCTGCCCTCTCCTGATCGTGTCTCCACTGCCCGTCGCATGGGGAGGGTCCTCGCCCGTTGGACTGGAGGTCACTTATGCCCAGCTGTGGCTGCGTGAGTCGCTGTGAGCTGAGCCTGTCTCTCTCCATGGGAGAAGCGGAGAGCAGGGACACGGGCTCAGGCAGCGTGGGTCCCTCTCACAGCCCTGCTTTCCCTGCTGCTCCTCTGAGGATCTTATCCGGCCCCAGGAGCAGGGCCTAGGAGGTCGCCGTGCTCGGGGTGGAGTCTGTCATTGCCCTGTGTCCTGGAAGGGGCTCTGGATTTTGCCAGCCCCGGTCTGTGAGCAGCCGGTCTCGGGAGAGTGCTGGGTGACTGCTAGCGAGGCCACGGCATGGGCAGGGATGGGGGCAGCACAGAGGCCAAGGGCTCACCTGTCTGGTTCCCGTCCAGTGGGCACTGGCTCCACGGCAGGGGCTCCTGGAAGGAGTTGAAGAAGTACCACAGGACCCAGGCGATGATGGTGTTGTAGTACAGGCTGACGACGAAGGACACCAACAAGGACGCGACGCCTGCGGGGGGCCAGGGGTCACTGTGGGCGGCTAGTGCTGGCTGCTGGGTGCCAGTCTGTCTGATGTCACTCGTGTGAGCTGGGGCTGGGGGACAGCGTCCCACCTGCCTCCCGCTTTGCCTGCAGCCTGCAGTGTATCCCGGTGGTGGCCGCCGGCTCTTGCGGAGGCTTCGGCAAAGCGGCTGTGGTGCTGGCCAGCAGCCAGCCCCCAGGCCAGGCGGGGAAAGCCTGGTCCTCACTGGGGACCCAGCAGCAGCAGGGAGCGCCGCGGGTGGCGAGCACTCTGCACACGGGGCCGCTAGGTGGGGCTGTGAAGGTGGGCCAGGCGCCTGATCTTTGGGGATGGGAAACTCCAAGCCAGATGTGTGTGTGACTGTGGGAGTGTGGGGTTCGGGAGGGAGGGGACGGGAAGAGGAGGAGGGAGGGACGAGGGAAGGAAAGGAGCGACATGGGGAGAGGAGGGGAGGTGCGGGAGGGGGCGCAGAGGGACGGGGCAGGGGAGCGGGCAGGCGCCTTGGGCCTGCTGGGCGTGGGTGTGGATAGGTCTGGGACGGGCCCTGCCCTGGGCTCCCGGCCCTGGACCCTGCCCTTTGTCCCAGTTCCTGCTCTTCTCTGCCTGCCCCTGTTTCGGGGCCTCAGTGAGCCGTGAACGAGTGACCAGGCCTGGAGTTGGGTGCAGGTCTGGCTGGGGCCGGGAGCTGGTGTGGGGTGGACAGCTGGCTGAAGGCGGGTGGACGGCCAGCGCCCCCTTCTGGCCCGGAGCCTTGTGGAGCCTGCTGTGAGCTGCGGCCTAATCCCTCTCTCCTTGCCGCCCGGCCCTGCCGGGCTGCGGGCAGTCAGGGCTGCTGCTGCCCTGGCTGGGTCCTGGTGACCAGGACAGCGCAGCCCAGTCGTGGGCTTTACGATTCAGAGACCTGCGGAGGAGCCAGCCTGGGTCCCGGGGCCCGGCCTGGGGCACACACCTACGCCCTTCAGAGCCGGGTGGATGGCGCTCCACACGCCCACGCTTCCCTTCCGCAGCCGCTGGCCGATGGCGAACTCCAGGTGCAGCAGGGGGACGCCCTCCAGGACCAGCAGGATGAGGAAGGGGATCATGAAGGCCCCTGTGGGGAGAAGCAGAGCTGGAGGCTACCTGGGGACAGGCCCTGCTGGAGAGCCCCGCGCGAGGCCCACTGGGCCTGCAACATCCAGCGAGCAGTGAGTGCCTCGCTCCACGTGGGGTGGGAGCGGCGTGCGCACCCACGTGGCCGTGGGGACCTGGGCTGCTGTGTCACAGTGGGCAGTGTCAGTGTACTCGGACAGTGTCCGCCCTGAGCCAGCGCAAGGCTGTCCAGGGGACAGCACAGGATCATGGTCAGGCTTCCCAAGTGGGAGCCCCAGAAACTGAGGGGTGCTGGCTTCCACCCAACCTATGACACTCACGGGCCGGGTAACCACAGTCCAGGACATTGGGGTCACCGGAGACAATGTTCCTCTCTGGAGATGCTGGACCGCTGGGGGCGGTCACAGGTGGCAGCTGCGTTTGCGACGTCACCTGCATCCCCTAAACACATCCTGTCACCTGGGCAGACCCCCACCCTGTGGCTGCCATGAAGCCATCCTTCGCGCGCTTTCGGTCAGCTGGGTGGGCAGTGACTGTATTGCTCCCCTTTCTACAGGAACTGAGTTCATGGAAAGAGTTTTAAATGCCCTGTGTCCTAGCTGGGTGTGGTGGCACATGCCTGTAATCTTGGCACTCACGAGGCCAAGGAAGACGCATCACTGAGCTCAAGGCCAGCCCCAGCTGCATAGTGAGACCCTGTCTCAGCAAACCAAACAAGTGTGTCTAGAACAGCAGGGACAGGGTACAAAGACAACCTGTGGAGGGGTGAGAAAATACTTGATAGTTATGTCTCTGGCAAGAGATCTGTGTCCAGAACACACCTAAAACTCAGTGACAACCAAAACACAGGACTTGCGCAGCTGTTTGCCCGAGGAAGACACGATCAGCTTTCCTTGCCCGTAGGAAAACGCAGGCCAGAACTGCAGCGGGACATCGCCTCTGCCGTTAGGATGCTCCTGTCCTGAAGCGGGGCACAGTGGTGCGTCTCTGTTACCCCAGCTGCTCTGGAGGCGGAGACGGCAGGACTGTAAGTTCAAGGGCAATGTGGGCAACGTAGCAAGACCCTATCTCAAAACTAGACAGGGCTGGGGTGTAGCTCAGCATGCGATTCCTGGGTTCAGTCTCCAGTGCTGAGAAAAGTAAAAGCGAGGAGAGAACGAGCGGGGTCTGAACACGGAGAAGCTGGAGTCCTGTGCGCTGGGCGTGGGAGCGTGAGTGGGGCTGGCTGCTGTTGAAAACGGTATTATGGTGGGACCCAGCACCTCCACTTCTAGGGTTACCGAGGGACCGGAAGCGACCACAGAGACCTGCACACGCCTCGTGCACAGCAGCACCTCTGCAGGACCGGGAGGTGGCAGGTGCCACACGTCCACCTGCGGGCGACGGGACAGACTGCCCGTCGGAAGGAAAGCCTGACGCGGAGCTGTCGGGGTGGACCAGGGACGCCGTGCTCCGCGGGCCGAGCCAGTCACTGGGGCGAATGCCAGTCCCGAAGTGGCAGGGAGGCTGCAGGCGGGCGCGGGATGGGGCTCTGGATAGGGAGAGGGGAAAGCTCAGAGGTGGACGTGGTGGCGGCCGTGCAGCCTTGGGAATGCACTTAGTGCCCCTGAACTGGGCAGGAAGTGGCCAGCAGAGGAAACGGCACGGAAGCCAAGGGGAAAGGCGCCAACGTCTCCTGTGTGGCCCCGGCCACCATCATGCCGCCCTCTGGGAACCACTGCCTCATGGCAGGGCTTATGCTGGGATGACAGGGAACGACCTCGAGATGCGAGGACGTGGGAGAAAGGTCTTGGGCACTCGGGGCACGTAGAGTGGGCTCAAGGAGGCAGGACCGTGACCCTGCCTGCCGCAGGGTTGGGGGCAGGGCCACTCTGCCCAAGGTGGGCTGCAGGCTTTGAGTCCACCCCAGCATGAAGAGTGATTGTCCTTAGGACTCCCACAGGTGGACCGAAGGTGACAGTGCTCTATCAGGGCAGAGCCTGGGACTGACGCCTTGAGATGCCTGAGAGTGGGGTGTGCGCCCTGCAACTCCACTCCCCAGGGCCCCTCGGCTCCACCCAGGGACCCCATCCACTGGGACCCCAGAACCTCAGGAGCACCGTGATGGGGGGCCAGGCACAGTGGGGCGGCTTTCCGGGGTGGAGGGCTGGGAGCAGGAGCCGCGGGAGTGCTGGGTGGGGCTGCGTGAGCAAGGTCCTCGAGCTGGGCCACCTGCGCTGCCCACACGGGCGATGGTGAGGGACACGCAGGCAGGAAGGGCAGGCGGGGACCTGACGCGGGGCCGTGCCCGAGGGAGGGGTCTGAGCTCAGCTCGGAGTGCAGTCCTGGCTGTCTGTGGGAAGTTTCGAAAGAGAGGAGAGGCAGGAAAAGCAGGAGGGGAGGTGGAGGAGGAGCTAGGAGGAGACGGGCAGAGGGGCTTGTGGCAGCCGCAGGGCTGTGGGGAGCTGGACCGGCTGCCGGGGCTGCGTGGGCCTCAGGAGGGGCGGCCCCTCGTCCACCCAGCCAGCCATCTGCCCCTCGACCACCGCCAGCCCCACCGTCCTGGGTCCATGTCTGCCACAGCCTCAAATCCCCAGGAGCCTGGGGAAGGGACCCGTGTTCCCCGAATCCTTAAAAAGATGGCTTCTTTGAAGCCCCAGAGCCACTGCAGGTCTCCACTAGCCGGCCTTGCAGAGCTGCAGCTTGGATTAAACTCTCCAGGACCCACTGTGCGTCCTCAAGAGAACTTTTGGGGAGAGCGACTCAGATCCTACTGTCGCCCCCCGCCTGGCTGAAATCTCCTGCTTTGTGCCTTCAGGTTGTCGTCTGTCCGAGTACGTGGCCAGCATGCGGAGTGACCGATGAGTGCCAAGCGACCCCCAGGGCGCTGCACTGCTCAGTGAGGTTGGCAGGTGAGGACTGGCCCCGGAGCCCGGCAGGTGACCTACGGGCCGCCTCAGAGGGCCAGGGTGGCCGTCCGCGGCCTGGGGTGAGCAGCTTGTGCACTCAGCAGTGGGGCCACCACGGGCCTGGGCTTCCCGGGGACCTGCTCTGCCCTCGCCCGCCCGCCCCTCTAGGCCCTTGACCCCGCTGTCCTTCGAGGGCCCAGCACCAGTCCTCAGCGCCGCCCACTGGACAGCACTCCACACTGCGTCCTCAGAGGCCCCCAGCTTTGTGCCTTGGAGCAGCCACCCGTGAGGCCGGGGTCCCCAGCAGGTCTCCCCCAAGCCCAGATCAGACTGAAGTAACGGCTCGTGGGGTGGCAGACAGGTGTCGCATCGCATCTGCATCCTGGTCTGTGGCGTGGCCACCAGGTGCCTGACTCCAGGGTCCCTGCCGCCCAGCCCCCCTCCTGTCCTGTCCCACTCCTGCATGTGGCAGGGACCCCAGCAGGCGGGCAGGTGTGGGCAGGGCTGGAGCAAGAGACCCTGACGCCTGGCCTGCTTCTGCTGGGGACCAGGATGGCCGCCTGGTGCGCAGCTCTTGGGCAGAGCCGCGGGCACGCTGGCATCTCTTGGGCGCCTTCTCATCCCGGGACCGCAGGTGTGGCCACACAGCCTCATCTGGACTTCTCTGGAACGTGTGTCTGTGACGCCCTCCCCCAAGGCAACTGGCACCTGCCAGGCGGGTTCTGGGCCTGCACAGGCCTGCCTGGCTCCCCGCCCCGGAGCCTGGCCCTGCACCCAGCCTGGGCCCGGGCCGGAGTGGTGTGGAGTATCACGCCCCAGGCCACTGCACGCCAGGTCCAGGTTCAAGGCCATCTGGAGGGGCCACGCCTGTGACCACGGCTACTGTGCCCACCAGGCCTCCCGGGTACAGAACCAAGTCCACTGGGGGCTCAGACCCACACAGGGCGGGAGCTTTGCTGCTGGGGGCAGGGGCAGCCGAGGCAGGAAAGCTTTCCCCAGGCCTGCCGGCAACAGTGGCGGTGCTGCTGCCCTGCTCCGCTGCCTGCCCACGCTGAGGTGGCCCTGTCCCACCTGCTCCCTCTTCTGCTCCCTCTCAGGCTTGGGCTCAGCCCGGCTTCTCACCCCCTCCTTGCACTGAAATGGGGTGCTGTGGTGCATGGGACCCCAGCTCCAAAGGTGGGTACATGAGGGCCCTGCTGTGATCTCAGAGATAAGGGTTTGTGGGACAGCGTGTGACCTCAGGGTGCAGAGGGTAAGTGGGACTCTTTCTGTGACCTTGGGAATGAGGATAAAGGGGACCCCACCCAAGACCTCGGAGTGCTGTGGGTTTGTGGGACCTCTACCTGCGTCCTTGGGGTGCTGAGGACGTGGGGGGCCCCATCTGTGTTTGGGGTGCCAAGGGTATTGGGTCCCATCTGTGTCCTTGGGGTGCCAAGGCTGTGTGTGGGACCCCATCTGTGTCCTTGGGGTGCTGAGGGTGTGGAGGATCACATCTGTGTTTGAGGTGTCGAGGGTGTTTGGGGACCCCACCTGTGTCCTTGGCTTGTTGAGGGTGTTTGGGGACCCCGCCTGTGTCCTTGGCTTGTGGAGGGTGTTTGGGGACCCCGCCTGTGTCCTTGGGGTGCCAAGGGTGTTTGGGGACCCCACCTGTGTCCTTGGGGTGCCGAGGGTGTTTGGGGACCCCGCCTGTGTCCTTGGGGTGCCGAGGGCATGGGTCCCCTCCCCGCCCCCCGGGTGGCCCGGTGCTGCCTACCTCCTCCGTGGCTCTGGCACAGGTAGGGGAAGCGCCACACGTTGCCGAGCCCCACGCAGAAGCCCACGCAGGTCAGCATGTACTGGGCCTTGTTGTCCCACTGGGGCCGTGAGCTGGCCTCCTTCTCCTCGATGGTGTCCAGCGCGTCCAGGGATGGGATCCGGTCCTCCAGGCCGGGGTTGGGCAGCACAGGCCACACCATGGTGATCGCTGGCTGAACGGGGCTGATGAGGCGGGCCGAGCCGGAGTCAGGCCGAGCTGGAGTGGGCGAGCGGCGAGTGGTAGAGCCGGAGCCCGGGCGCTTTATAGAGAACCTTTGGCACCTCGCCCCAGGCACCTGGGCGAAAAGAGGCGTCAGCAAATCCTCGGGGCGCGTCCTGCGCTGTTAATGCCTTATCTGTGAGGCCGCTGGGTCAGAGCCACTCCCCCACCACCGGGGCCCTCCCCCTGTGCAGGCACCCAGCAGCCACCCCAGGAGGGACCCCGCCTCGGCCCTGGGTCTGGCTGCACACCCCACTGGGGGCCCCAGCCCAGCCTCCCAGCAAGGCTGGACCCTGACTAGTGCAGACGGGGCCCAAGCCCAGGAGGGGACCAAGATGGAGGCAGAGTGGGGTTCGGGGTGGCTCCCCAGGCCTCCCTACCACCCGCTTGGGAGACTCCTTTCCAGGCCAGCAAGGGCCCCACGGCCCTCCCCAGGTGTCCCTGCCCATTCCCAGAACCCAGCGGTGGCCCTCGACTGCTGCCTGACAATAGCCGGGCGGGGTGTCCCCCAGGGCGGGGAGGGGAAGGGGTCTCTAATCCAGCCCGCAGGCCCAGGCCTTGACCTTTGCCCCTGCCCACTGGGAGCTCAGAAAGGGTGGAGACCATAGGAAGAGGTCAGGCCTTCGGGATCAACTGACTTGAGAAGATGGGGTGGGGGCGGGGCCTCCAGAGACACTGCTGCCGAGACAGAGACCGAGAGACAGACACAGAGACAGACAGAGACACAGACAGAGACAGAGAGACAGAGATAGATAGGGAAGGGAGAGACACAGACAGACAAAGATGCACAGAGCCAGAGAGACAGAAATAGACAGGGACGCAGAGACAGAGACAAAAGAGACAGGGAGATACAGACGTGAAACGAAAGCAGGGGCGGGGGCAGAGCCCAGGACAGACCATGACCCCCAGGCCGTGGTGGGGCCAGGGCGTGGGGTGGGCGGGACGGTGTGGACAGCAGGGCTGTCCTGGCCCGAGGGCCGTGTGCCAGGTGAGGCTGGGCAGAGGCAGAGTCTCTGCTACACTGTTCTGGCCTGGGCGCTGGGGCTCCCTCCATGCCCCAGACCTTCTAGAAGCTTCTGCCTGGGCAGTGATGAGGGCAGCTGGGCTGGCCCAGACCCCTGAGCAGTGGGGCCCTAGTGCACTGAACCCCACATCCTGTGTGTAAATCCCTGCAAATCCCCAGCGTCCGCACCCTGTCGTTTCCTGAGAAGACTGGAGATGGCCTAGCAGAGGCTGGCACCGGTGGGAGGGGCAGGCCCTGGGCCCCTGCGGGCCTGGCGCCCCTGCCTGGGTGGCCCTGCTGCGGACATCCCGCCCCCTGGGCTCGCAGCTGGGTGTTCTGGCCTCGGCCACTCCTGGGTCTCGTGTCCTCTGGGGCCCTGGGGGCACCCAGGGACTCTCCGGTGCTGAACAGGATGCTGCCTGCCCAGGCCTGACCCGCCCGAGCCCCCTCCCCCGAGCTGTGCCCTCAGCAGAGACCCTCCCCCTGCAGACAGCCCTGGCGAAGGTCAGTGCCTGACCAGCACTGGGGCTCCCACCTGCCCTCCCGCGCCATCTCCCCCACAGTTCATCTCCCAGGATGTCCGAGGGGGCAGGCCGGGACATCTGAGTCTCCGTCCCACCCCACTTCACAGCAGCCTGGCCGGTCCAGCAGGGACCGTGGGACGGCGGCCACCCATGGCCTTCCCGATGGCCAGTCCCCTCCTCAGAGCGGGGGCCGACCAGGTGGTGCGGGAACTCTGTGATCCTCGGTTTTCACTGGAGTTGTACTGGACAATAATCGGACTAATGCCTCCGAAAACACTGTCCCCTGCCCCAAGGGCAGCAGCCCTGCGCAGGTCGCTGGCACCACTGGCAGGGCAGACCTCTGGGGCCACCGTGGCCTCTGCTCCCCTGTTTCCACATTGTCCTCCCCACGGCCTGAGGACCCCATCCCTGCTGGCGCCACACTGGACCAGGAGGGCAATGCCGCCCCACCGAGGGGAGGCCCAGATTCGGGGAGGCTCCGTCTGACCTTGGCAGATGCACGTGTGACTCCCTCCTTGGCTGCGAGTCCTGACGTCTGTGGGTTTCCAGTTGCGGGCGTTGAACCCAGGATCCTCACACTGAGCTACGTCCCCAGCCCTTTTCTAATGTTTTATTTGGAAACAGGGTCTTGCTAAGTTACCCGGGATGGGCTCAAACTTTTTTTTTTTTTTTTTTTTTTTGGTACCAGGGATCAATCACAACCTCGCACCTGCCAGGAAGACACTTAGGCCATTGAGCTAAATCCCCGACCCAGGTCTCAAACATCTGACCCTCCTGCCTCAGCCCCGAGAGTGCTGTGATACCCGGTATATGGCCCACATGCTCAGCTCTGCACATGGGTTTTACTTAGCATTGTACCTTGGGAATTTTCCTTTCATTATTTTGTAAAATTGCTTGAATTTTAACTCCAATTCATTTGTTTTCAGTCTTTTTTTTTTTTTTTGAGACAAGTTCTCACTATGTAGCCCAGGCTGGCCTCAAACTTGCAGTGATCCTCCTACCTCAGCCTCCTGCATGCTGGGATTACAAGTGTGTGCCACCATGCCTGGGGATGTATTTGTTTTTAAATACAACTTCTATTAATTTTTCTTGCAGACGCGCTTCCTGGCCTGCGGCGTGGACGCCCCTTACGTCACCGTGCCGCGCAGTGCCTTGCTTCCCCTTGCTTGGTTTTTCAGTGCCCAAGTGCGTGTTTGCCCCAGCCTCCTGCAGCTGGGTCTGGAGCCCCAGAGCCCAGGAGACAAGGCTTCCTGACCGGAGGTGTCTGCTGGAGGAGGACGGTCATCGGGCTGTGCCTTGAGGGGCGATGGGCCCCCACACTCTGCAGAGTGGACACGTATCACCAAGTTGCTCTGTAAGGCTGAGTTATAGCTGGGTGCAGTGGCACACCCCTATAACCCCGGCACTCTGGGAGGCTGAGACAGGAGAGTCGCTTTGGAGGCTCGCTGCTGAGCCCCACCCCACCCCAGCCCTGTCCACTCCTGCTTTGGAGAAATGCGGTTCAGACACACCCAAGCTTACTGCGTGCCTGTGAAGGGGCAAATGCCCCTGCTGCCTAGGACTGTGGGGTCTGTGACTTGCTCACGTGGTGCCTCTGGTCTGGGGTGACCTCAGCACCCATGACCGGGGCCCCGGGACGGGTCGTGTCTGCCCACACCCTGTCCACTGAAGCAGGTGGAAGCCGGCCTGTCCCCTGTGAGGCTGTGGTCGGGGACGGCACCTTGATGGCCAGGTGGACACTGCCTGTACACCCCACACTGTCGCCTCAGACTGTGCCATCCAGCCTGAGTTGTGGTTGGGACCTTGTGGTCTGAGGGACCCACGCAGACCCCCTGGCCTTTGGGGGACACCTGTGATGCCCATGCCTGTACGGGGACAGCCGTGGCCCTGTGGGGCACTGCCGGAGTGCAGGGCAGGCACAGAGGGAACCAGGCTAGGGCTGGCGCCTCTGCTCTCCACCCACCACACCCCCAGTGTGGGCCCGTGGTCACCTCCACTGGCTGTGCAGTCCCACGGGGACAGGACCCACCCTGTGTCCGGCACTCAGGCGTCTGCCCTCTCCCCCCGAAGACCTTCAGTCGCAGGGTTGGCTGTGGCCAGGTACAAGGGTGCATGGAGGAGTGACAACAGTGCTTAGCGCTGCGGCATATGTGTCCCCTAGACCGCAGGTGGGAAGGGCAGGTGGGGACACCAGCCGGAGCCGAAAGGTGAGTGGCCCCAGGAAGTACCGCTATCCCTACGGGGAGCTCAGGAGAGCAGGCCCGCGGCGGAGGGGCAATCAGGGCGTGACTGGGGACCCGGCAGTGCCGTCCTGCCGGCAGAGAGGCCATCTGCTTGGTGGCTCCGCAGGGTGCTGTCACAGTGCTCGGGAGCAGGCCATGGGTGGCCCCGTGACCGGAGAGCGGTAACCTTTGTCTCAAGTGGGCGGTCGCTCATGGGAGGGCTGTTTGCAGTCCGAGTTGCCGGGCAGCAGCAGCCCTGGAGTCACGAGAGGCCGGATGCCCCGCCCCCACCGGGCTGCTGACTCTGCCGGAGCTAAGCCCACGGATCAGCCTCGCCCCTCCCAGTGGGCTCTGGCTGCTTGTTTGTGTCCATTGCCTTCGTCCTCCAGGGCCCGTCTCTGTGGAGGAGGGACAGAGAAGGGCCGAGGACAGGTGTGGGCGGGGGACAGGCGGCTCGGTGGTGGCAGCCAGGCCGCCGGGCGTCACCCCCAGAGGGCCCTGCCAAGCTGCGGTCACCAGGTTGCCGCCCCGTGGAGCTGTCCCCACCCCGTGGAGCTGTGCTCCTGCCTGCGTGACTGTGGACATCAGGACGGCTGGTCCCGGGCCGGGTCTCCGAGGAGCCAGTCCAGGGATACCCGGGCCAGGACGCAGTGGCTTTACCTCCCAGCAGAGGCGGCAGCAGAGCCAGGGTCCCTGCAGATTCGTGGGACCAGGCCTGCCCGGCTCGGCCACACTGGACGGTGGCTCCACCACGCCCGTGCCTCCACTCTCCACCGTGGCTCGGCAGGGAGGGGGGTGCAGGACCACCTCCTCGGCGGTGGAGGGTGAGGTCGCTGTTCTCAGGGAACTCGCGGCAGCCCGAGCTCAGCCTACGCGAGTGGGCAACGCAGCCAGACCTCACCTCGAAAGATAAAATTAAACTTGAAAAGACGTCGCAGTGACCATTCTTACTGTGAGTAAAGATGGGCTTGTAATTCCGCCGTCTGTAGAGGAGTGGGCTGTCAGTTCAGCAGCTTCTGAAACACACACACCTGTGGGCACACCGTGCGTCCATTCGCACGGACACGCGTGTTCACTCGCGCGGTGCTTTGCTTTTCCTCCCTTGCCTTGGGAGGCCCGCCCACGCCCGGCTGTCCACACGCACGGAGCCCCAGCCGAGTCCCCTGGGTGGAGGGGACATTGCTCCAGTTCTCGGCTGGTGTCAGCATCGCTCAATAAACTCGTTCATATGTCGGTCCCCGCCTCTGCCCCGGGACAGGCTCCTCCAGGAGCGGCCTTTGGGGACGGTGCCCTGGGGGTGGAGGGTTTCCCTGGCCGGGCATCGTCGGGAATCACTGTCACCATGCTGCGCGGTGCTGGCTTGTGTCCTTCCCGCGGGGACCAGGGTCCCCCCATCTGCCCACCTGACCCTGCCTGTGCGGGGCGCTGAGCCCTGCGGTGCTGGGGTCCCACACTCCTAGGGCACCAAGCCTGCGCACAGGGCGGAGGCGTCCAGGGTCACAGCGCGCCCCTCCCCCCTGCCCCAGCTGCTGCTGGTGGTGCTGGGAGCCCTGGGAAGCCCTGCAGGTGACCTGGGAAGCCCTGCAGGTGACCTGGGAAGCCCTGCTGGTGACCCGCCCGGGATGGGTCAACCATCAGCCTCATACCCTCTCCCTCGCGGACTCCCAGGCCGCCTGGGCGCAGTCCATGAGTGTCCACAAGGCAAGCAGGGGTGGAGTGCGGGCTGGGCTCCCACCACCTCGCACCCGTGCCACGTCCCATGGGCCTTGTCTGGGGCCCCCGCCGGGCCCCACCATTACTATCCATCCAGGTCCTTGGGTCTCTTCCCGCCCCTCCCCAGGGTCTCCAAGCAGCCCCAGTGCATGTGCCTCTCTGTCTCTGCCACCCTCAAATCACCAGTTACCCCCACGTTGTGCCAACCTTTCCTGCGGTCCCAAAGGCCACACCAACCCCACCCAACTTCCCCACCCTGCTTGCCAGCCTGCCATTTTGGGGGGAGCTGTGGCCTTGCACCAAGCTGAGGGGCTCCCCATTAGCACTCATCCGTCCAGAAAACTGAGGTGGACACAGAGTTGGCAGAGATGGCCAAGGGGGCTTTTCCCTGCTGCCGCCCTCACCCCTGCTCCCCCAGGGGCACAGAAGGGCTTGGGGGGAGCTCCTGGGGCCCAGCTGGGGTCTGCTGTCCCCCTCCCTCCTGCCTCTCGGCCCCCTGCAGGGTGTGCGGCGCTGCGTGTGGAGACAGCCCCACCCAGGGCTCCCCAGGACCTTGTCCTTCTGCCCCCGCGAGGGGAATTTCGAGCTGAGCCCGGTAATGACAAGCGCAGGCGGCACGTGTGGGAGGCTGTGTCGGGTGCCCGGAGGAAGCCACTGGGCATCTTTATGGCAGGACCAGAACCCAGGTCACCTAACTGGCTTTCGGAACGGTTCCCCCGTGCCACCCCAAACCTGGGGAGGCCGCTGGTTGGCAGCCAGAGCTGCCCAGTTCACTAGGACTTTCCCTCCCACAACCCTGCAGGGAGGGCCCGGCACACGCAGCCAGTGCACACTGGGAGAAGCCAAAGCAGGTAAGGGGTACGAAGGCACAATCTACCCTAGGGTCAGCTCAGTCTCCCTGAGGTGCGGGCTGGAGCCTTCAGGGGAGACTCAGGGGGCCCCGGGAGAGACTCAGGGGACCCCTGGGAGAGGCTCAGGGGGACCCCGGGAGAGGCTCAGGGGGACCCCCAGTGAGGCTCAGGGGGACCCCGGGTGACACTCGGGTGTCCCAAGTGTAGACAAACTACACCCTGCCCTGGAAGGGAGCAGTCCAGAGCAGAGAGGCGTGGACGGGAGCTCAAGACTGCCCCCTGCTGGAGCTCAGGTAGGTCGGTAGGTGTCCTGCTGGGGATGGCCGCTGAGGAGGTGGCAGTGCCTTGGCCAGGTGGGCAGAGGATCTGGGGCGGAGGAGGCCTCCTCCTGCCTGAAGCCCCAAGGTCAGACACCCGGGTCCCTGGATGACACCACTGGCTGCTCAGAGGGCACAAGGGGACCTAGGGCCAATGAGGGGCTCATGGGGGCATGGGTGCCCCGACTGGGGGGCCAAGACCCTGCAGGGCATGGGGGAAGCTGGTGCGGTGGGGAGGTGGCAGTGGCCCCCGTGAGGAGGAAACTGGCCATGCAGAGGGACCTGGTGGCACTGTCAGGTGGGGGTGGCCTTGGGCTGGGCCCAGGGTCCAGAGGGCAGGAGGCTGGCGGGGTGGGCACCTGGCTGGAAGGGGAGGGGCAGTGGGGTGACCCCGAGCCCACGGGTCTCAGGGTTCTGTCCTTCAGCCACAGCACTGGGCTGTCTCCTGCAGGGCTCCTGTCCTCCCAGACCCACCTGAGGGGCCAGGCGCCCCTCCCCGCTCTGTCCGCGCCCTCCTCCACCGTGTGGCTCCTGCCCCCACCTCCTCCCTCTCCCTCCCCCCTCCCCTCCTCCTTTCCCGTCTCTGGGCAGCTCCTTGGCCCTGCATCCACTGTCTCCTGACTCCCTGCAGCTGGGTGCACCCTGACCCCACACGGACCCCAGGTCCTGTAGCCCAGGGCTGCTCTGCCCATGGCACCCTGCTCCAGGGGCTGACAAGCCCAGGCAGGTGGAGCCTCAGCCCCAAGTGGCAGAGAGGTGCTGGGGGCGACTGGTGCTCCAGCCCTAGGTCAGCTGGAGAGACGCAGTCCCCTCCAGATAGGGTCCCAGAGTTCTCCAAAGGGGAGGGTGTATGGTGACACTGGGACTTGGGGTGCATCAGGCAGGACGCCGTGGGAACAGCGGGAGTCCGGGGCACCCCTGCTCGGCCCAGAACCTTGAAGCAGAGCGAGGTTGCTGGGGGGGAAGTCCCGCCGTGCCCCGAGCAGCTTTCCTTGTGTCGAGGGAGACAGCTGGCTGGCCAGCTGGGCTTGATGACTTGCACCTTCGTTTTCTAACCCACAGCCAGGTTCTCCCTGCCCCTCTCTACTCTCTGGGTGTCATAGGAGTCCTGCTGGTCACTTGGGCCCTCAGACCCGTGCCACCTGGAGGGAGGCAGCTGGGCCTGGCCGCACCCTGGGTCCCGAGTTTTCGGCAGCCCACAGAGAAAGGTGGACAGCTCCACCTGCTGCTGAGCGGATGCTGGTGGGAGCCTGCGGAGAAGGGGCCGCCCTTGCCTGTCCCTCCTGTGTTCCCAGAGCCCCGGGGCAGCCTGTGCTCGCATGCGCAAGGCAGGGGACGCTGTGCCGGGACCTCAGGCCAGCAGGACAGGGTGTGGATCTGGCTGGGTGGCGCCCCGTGGGTCTTCCTGGATCTGACTCTCCAGTCACCTGAGGCCACGGAGGGACAGGCTGCTCTGTGACAGCAGGTGTGATTACGAATTGTTTGGGAGAACAAGACGGGAAATACAGCCAGACCCGCGCAGGCACAAGTCGGGGGCTGTGTGTCTGCTGTCTCGGACGCTTGCCAGCCTGCAGGAGCTGAGTCTGTGGAGGCCAGCGAGGCCCTGGAGCCCTACGTGGCCAGCACAGCCTCGGGGACCTGGCAGCGAGGCTTCGTGTGGCTCTGGGGACGGCAGTGCGAGGGCCGGAGCGGCGCCAGTCAGCGTCCAGCCCTTTCTAACCTGCAGGACTCAGGCTCATGTCCCTGGCAGAGAAGACCTGGCTGGGCCCAGACACGATGGCGCCAGCGTCCACCCTCATGAGACGCCTTCCCAGCAGGGCTGGCGCAGGTCAGCCCCGGCTCTGCAGTTGAGACCCTGGAGCAGGATGGGGGACACCGAGACTCTGACCAACTGGTGCAGGGCGGGAGCCTGAGCCTTGGCTGCTTCTGCAGGGTGAATTCGTCTGCCGGGCCCTGTCAAGGACGAGCCTGGGGTGAGAACCGAGGGCAGGAGTGACCCTTCCTATCCCCAGCCCTGGGCAGGCCGGGCCACCGGGCCCTTGCTCTGGCTGCAATGCTCCCTCTTCCCCGGTTCTGGCAGCCTGTGACTTGTTCCCCAGTGGGGCTGTGACACAGGAGACCCCACCACCCTCAGTGCGGTCGCCTCTGACCACTGCCAGGTGGCCAGGTCAGGGGCGGAAACTGTCTGGGAAGAAGCCGCTGACAGCGTCCCTGGGCTGCTGGGCCAGCCCGTGGCCACCGCTGAGCACGTCTTCCTGGGTGCTGCCTGGCTATGTCCTCGCCTCGCCCCGTGTCCCTTCACACAGGAGCCCTGCAGCCCCCTGGGGCACAGCCTCGGCATGCAAAACTGGAGCACGCGATTGCCAGCCCATAGCAGAAGTCAGCCGTGCAACAGGCATCGGGGCTGACACACGTGAGCAACCAGGACTCTGCGTGGTGTGGACACCCGGCCCTGGCTGCCCGCGGTCCTGACCAGCATGGCTCCCAAACTCCACCCAGGGCGCGGGGCGCAGCCACTGACGGGCAGAGGCGGAGTCGGACTGCGGCCATGTGGTGGAGGGCAGCAGCCCGCAGCCCGGGGAGCAGGAGCAGAGCCCCAGCCCGGCCGCTCTGAGGGTCAGAGGGTGGAGGCTGGTGGGAGAAGGGCTCTCCGCAGGCCTGCGGGGCTGATCTCCCTCCCCGGGACCCACCCGTGGCCCCCAGCCGCAGCACTCTGTGACCTCCAGGCTCCAGCTCAGACCCACGCTCAGAAGGAGACTCGAGCCGAGCAGCGTGGACACCTCCCAGGGACACCAGCTCCGGCCAGGGCTGGCCCGGGTTCACTTACAGCGTGAGGCCCCCGGCGCAGGCGGTGCTGCCAACCAGTCCCTGCGGGTGGGCACGTACCCAGGCCTCACGGGGGTGCTGTCCCAGCCTCCGAGCATGCTTGTTGGGGTGAGAAAGTGGAGACCAGCGACTCCCCCTTGCTCCTCTAAGCAGGAAGGGCTGGCTTGCCTGTGGGGTGCCAAGCCACTGCCACGCAAGGCACGGGGCTCCGAGACCCTGTGTGGCGTCGTGTGGCTGCAGAAGAACGGTCCCCAGAGAGCTGGAGCCTGCAGCTGGCCCCTCCCAGGTATGGAAAGCAACAGGTGCTCACTGTGGCCAGAGCCTGATGGTGTGGCCAGGCGTCAGCGGCTTGACGGAGGCTCAGCAGGGAGGCGCTGGCCTCTGCCCAGAGCAGGGGACGCGGGTGTCCCCCGGGACGAGCCCCGAGAGCTGGAGTCGGCAGCAAACGCCTGGCCTCTTCCAAGGGAGCTGGGCGCAGGAGCTGCCCACGTGTGCCCTCTCCTCATCGCTGCCCGCCTCTCGGGGCCAGCGGGAGCGGCCCGCAGAGCCCCTGGTGCCGGTGGGTGGAGATGCAGCTCTCGCAGAGGCAGAGGTCTGTCCTCCTTCCCCAGGCCGCTGGCCTCCCCACAGCTGGTTTTGGTCAGGGTGCTTGTGACGGCGGCGGAGGGTGGCCAGCGGCTCCAGACATCACCCAGGAGCAGCAGGGCCGGAGGGGAAAGGCAGGCACACGGCCCGGTGACAGTAGGAGCCGGGGGCCGGGTTTCCACGGCAGGGGTCCTGCTGGTGTGGGCGCTCCTGCGGCTTGGGGCTGCTGGCTCCCTGGCCTGGTTCCCAGCGACAGACACAGCCTGGCCGCGGAACCAGGGTGTCGCTCCGGCCACGTGCATCTGGCCCCTGGTGGAGGGTGCGTGTCCGCCTGCGCCTGTCGCCGCCTCACACCTCAGCAGACAGGCTTGGGCCTGGCTGGCAGCAGGCCGGGATGGCCAGCAGAGGGTGTGACTGCACCCCTGAGCCGCACTTCGGTCACGCCGAGGGAGGGCCCCGGGACCCGCAGGTAACCAGGGTCACCTTGCAGCCCCTCCTCGGACTGCACGAACCACCCCTCCCGGAGCAGGGAATCGGGCCTGGATGCCCCGCATGCTGGTCAGGGACAGCGGAAAGACCGAATGACCGCAGGGCTCGGCACACTGGCCACAGGTTCCAGCCTGGGAGTCGCCTCTGTCCTCCCCTGGGAGGTGCTGACCTGGTTTCTGGACGATGTCCCCCCCCCCGCCCCGCTTCTCCCCACGTTAGGTTGTGGGTGGGGCAGAGGCAGGACTTTCCCAGGGTGGGGGAGGGAAGGGCTGCAGGTGGGGGGGCGTGGCCTGGACAGCACCGTTTTATAGGGGGCACAGGAGGGCCCAGGAGGACAGGGCAGGGACGGGGGCAGGGCAGGGACGGGCAGGCCTCACACCTCTCAGGCTTCTCCTGCACCTGGGACCTGGAGCTGGCAGGAAGCAGAAGCGCCTGACCCAGTGGCTCCTCCTCCACTCGGTCCCCGGGCTCCCAGAGGTCCTGGCTGTCCCTGCCGTCCCCAGGGCACAGTCCTTTGTCCCAGCTGTCCCATGACCAGCACTGTGGGCCTGACCTGGTTCCCGTGGGCTCTGCAGGGAACGGAGGAGGCTGGGTGCTGTCTTCCTGGGCAGTGGCCAGACCTCAGCCTCTCCATGGTTGTGGAGCATGTGGGGGCCAGAGACGCTCAGCCGCGCTCTCCCAGGCCTCGGGCGCTGTCCTGCCCGAGGCCCCGCGTCCTCCAGCACCCCCAGCCCCTCTGCGGCCGGCCTGGCATGTGAGGATGAGCGGCGGGCAGGGTAGGGCTGTCCCACTGGCTGACGGACGGCTCGAGGATTCAGGTGTGGCCTGGGCTTCTATGGAGGAGAGGAGTAGGTGGGGCGGGGCCTCAGAGGGCGGGTGTGAGGCCGGGTGCCCCCCGGGAGCGCAGCACCGCGGCTGTCTGAGCCACTGGAAAGGAGCCATTTCCCAAGCCGCCCCTGCTGCTGAGTGGAGGGACACAGGCTCCCTGTGTCCCAGAGGCCAGCAGCGCACAGGTGAATAGACTGCAGGTCCTGCCCCTGCCGGCTGAGGCCGCTGCCTCCCTTCCAGGACCTGGGAGGAGCTGATGCTGCCTTCAGCAGGGACGTGACACTTTTCTCATCTCCGAGGCTGTGCCATGGCCCAGGCTCAGCATGACCGCTGTCCAGGGGAATCCCTGGGCTGGGCTGTGGGTGTGGCCGAGAACCGCTCCGCTCCGGTCCGCCGGCGCCCTCCTCATCCCAGGGAAAATGATTCCTCCGGTGGCTTCTAAAGGGTTCTCAGGATGCCCCTGCATGCCTGGTGGGGTCTCCGGTGGTGGCTGAGCCTGCGGCCTGCCCGTGCCAGGAGTGAGGTGCGGGGCACTGGCTGGAGGAGAGCGGGATGGGTAGGAGGTGGGTGGGCGGATGGCAGGACGGGTAAGGGACGGGAGGATGACCCACGCAGAGCGGGTAGATGAGTGACTGCAGCATGAGTGGAGACGGGTGGATGCTGGGCAGGTGGAGGGTGGGTGGGTGACAGATGGCCAGGGCTAAGGGCCCTGCAGCCAGGCGCGGGCAGGGTCGAGAGGCGGGGAGCCCCTCGCTGCCGGGGACCCCCACTTGAACACCTTGGCCTCTTCCTAATGTCCTGACCCCACCCCTCCGCAGCGCCCCCCGCCTGTGGCTGTCTCGGGGGGCCACCTCAAGGGCTCCCCTTCATGACCCATGTGTGCACACCTCTGTACTACAGCTGGGTGGGCGGACACGTGGCGGGCATGGGGGGCAGTGGAGGGAGGGAGCGGGGCGGAAAAGCAGATGGACCGATGCGGGTAGAGGGCAAGTGAATGAGTGAGTGGGTCCATTCCACAGACCCCGTAGCGGGGCAGGGTCCCTCGGTCTGGGCTGTCCAGGGGAGCTCTGCTCACCTGCATATGGGAGTCTGGCTCCTGAAAGAGTGCACTGGCTGTGGATCGTCCCTCACTGGGGTCTCCGGGCTCCCAGAGCCCCTGCTTCTGGGCTGTGACCCAGGGCCTGTCTTTTGGCAGCCTTGGCGGAATCTTTTCCGCCAGCCCCAGTGCCTCCAGGGCAGGCCTGGCGCGCCTACTCCGTGTTTGTGTCCGGGCATGGTCACCACCCTGCACACTGCTCTGCCCTGTCCTGGGGGTGGGGCCTCGTGTCCATCATGGAAAGGAGCGGGCGGGGCAGCTGGGGACTCGGCCTGCCAGGGCTGCGCTGTTCTTCCCCCCGTCCCGCAGCACCGCTCCTGGCTGTAGCTGCAGGCTGATGACCACAGGCGCCAGCCGGCCTGACCCTGGCCGGGGGTGGCTCCCCACTTGTTCAGAAATACCTGGGTCAAAGGGAGGGAGCCTGTCCCCTGGTGAAGGAAGGTACTGCTCCAGCTGTTCTCCTCCGCAGAGACACTGCTGGCTCATGCGGAAAGGAGGGGACCAGCAAGGCTTATGCTGGCAAGAAAGGCACACACCTGCAAAGCCAGCACCCTGGGAGGCAGGAGCGGGGGGCACTCAGGTTCAAGCCCAGCCTGGGCAATGCAGCCCCTTAGCAAACCCAGTGTCAAAACACAGAAACAGAAAAGGCTGGGGTGCAGTTCCCTGGGGAGAGAGAGAGTGAGAGAGCGGAAGTCCTCCCAGGGTATGGGCACTGGCACCCTGGCCACGGGGACACACAGCCTCGCGCTGGCACGATAGGAGCGACAGCTCCCCAGCCACTTACGGTGGCCCCGGAGGAGGTGACAGGCCTCACGGATGGTGCTCCCCTGTGACGCACCCCAAGTGCCACAGACTCCAGATGGCATGTGCTCCCAGGCCTTGGGAGGGGTTC
This sequence comes from Dasyprocta punctata, assembly GCA_004363535.1. Taxonomy (NCBI): domain Eukaryota; kingdom Metazoa; phylum Chordata; class Mammalia; order Rodentia; family Dasyproctidae; genus Dasyprocta; species Dasyprocta punctata. The sequence goes on along the minus strand of RJWM01000414.1, from coordinate 45,077 downwards.
GGGCCACGCCCTCCCTAGCTCCCTTCAGCCCCAGGAGGCTGAGGCTGCCGCAAGCTGGCCAAATTACCTCGTCATCAAGGGGCAGCTGCCTTGGTGGGAGGGCGCCGGGGTGGGCTCAGGTCGGGGAGTGCTGCCAAGGCTGCAGGACAGGGGTTTCTCAGGGCTCCTGAGTACTGGACCTGGATTCCCAGAATGCACTTCTCAGGTGGAGCCAGTCCGTCTGTCTGTTCCCGCTGAGCTCAGCGATCAAAGGCAAGGGCAGGGCCACCTCCCACTGCCAGCCACAGGCTTGTGTCCCCTTCGAGAGGACATGAGACCTAGGCCCATGCATCTCCAGGAAATGTCACTTGCAGCTACCGGGTCGCCTCAGGGCGGTAGAGACCTGCCTGTGCCCTGGCCCTGCACATCCACCTCCAGCACCAGCAGGTGCCGCCAAACCCATGGCCCCGGGAGCCTCCTCCAGTTCTGCCCAGAGCAGGCAGGTGCCTGGTGTCCCCCAGGGGTGGGGAGGTGGCCTGACCTCAGGCTCCTCAGTACCCTTTGGGCTGGAAAGGCCCCAAATCCCTGGGGCAGCCCAGGAGGCCTCGCCGGCCCCTGCCCTAGGTCTCCAGTGAGGCAGAACGTGTCCGGCCTGAGTGGGGGACCAGGTGACAGGTGTGGCAAGGCCCCAGCACACTGCCAGGCCTTCCTTAGAGCAAAAGCAGAGTTAGAGAAACACTGAACCTTGCAAACCGAGGAAATGGCTCGTCCTGGAGGAATCTAGGACTCCACCTTCCACACCTTGGGATGCTCTGCTGGCTCCCAGAGCCACACGTCTTGCGGAGGTGATGCCTGCTTTTTGGGGAGCTGGCTGGCTGCTGGGTGTCCCCGTAAGATCACAGCCAGGCCCCATCACCCTGGGCTCTGAGGCAGGTGGACTTCCCATCTGTATAGCACCTGGGACCTCCCCCTCCCACCCCGCTGTGGGCCAGGCCCTGGGCCCCTCGGCCTGGACATGAGCGGGCGGCTCCTGCTCAGGTGACCTGGAGTACCACACATGCGCCGGGACAGTCCCCTGCCTCCGCTTTGGCGGCTGCAGCCTGGGTGGTTTCTTCCCTGTCTACACCTGCTGTGAGCAGGACAGCTTCACCAAGGGCGGCTGGGGAGCTGGGTCTCATCTCCCAGCGCCTTGCAGACAGATACAAACCTCTGCCACGGAGTGTGCCGCAGGGGTGCACGGAGCTACAGTGGCCACCCTCAAAGGTGCTCAGCCTGCTAACAGCGAGACCCCGAGCTCGAGACCCCCAGGACCAGCACCTCACTGCCCACAGGCTGGCTCCTCAACCTCAGGGTGTGGGCTCCATCAGGCCCCGCAGGGTCCTGAGCCCGTCTGGCCTCTGGCCTCTTTCTCTGCTGTCCCGTCCGTGTCTCTGTCTCTGGCTTTCTCTGTCTCAGGCTCTCTGTCTCTCTGTGTCTCTGGCTCTCACTCCCGCTCTGCCTCTCACTCTCTGTGTCTCTGTGTCTCTGTGTCCTGCGTCTCTGTCAGTCTCACTTTCTGTGTCTGCCCTCTGTTCCCCCAAAGGCTCTCTGGGGAGCCTGCTCTGTCTTAATTACTTTTCTCATTGCTGAGACAAAATACCTAACACCCCAAAGCTAAAGGAGGAAAGGTTTATTTGGCCCACAGTCTGTGGAGGTTTCAGTCCATAATTGCCTGGCTCCAACGCAAGGTAGCACGTGGCAGAGGGGCAGCTGTTCATGGCCGCAGAAGACAGCATCAACGACTCACCCTTAACAGCATCTTTCTGCTGCTTTTATCCCCAATCCGGGCTGCTGGGATTAAGGTGATGTCAGTCCAATCAGTGGACTGATCCAGCACCACCACCCCTTAATCCCAGCATTGCACCACCAATCAATCACATGCTCCAGATTCAGCCACCTCTGAAAAAGGCCCATCAAAGACTGCGTGCAGCTTTGGGGGAACACCCAGACACAAACCAGAACACACCCCCTGCAGGAGTCCTCCCTGACGCCCACCCTCAGGATCCCCCTGCGTGGCCTGCTGAGGAGGCCAGCGAGCCTGTGTCAGGTGCCTAGGTGGGGCCCAGGCCCCAGGTCCACTGCCTCCCCTGGGGGTCCTTGCCGCCCTCACTAGCCCCTGGGCACTGCCCCATCACGTGTTTCTCTCCAAGGCGCAGCTTCAGTGCACCAGAGGCAGAGGCCCAGCAACAGCAGAGTCAGGACCTCTTCTGCCTGGGCCCTGGGCTGGTGGGCAGGCGGGACCACTGCTGCGATACCTGCGTCACACACACTGGCGCCCTCGGTACTCCACTCAGCTGAGTGACCCCGGTACGCGCTGTGTGCAGTCACTTGCTGTCTGCGGGGCTGAGCCGGCCCCATCCTGGGCAGCAGACGGCCGGGGTGTCCCTGAGATGCAGGCACAGCAGTTGCAGTGGGAGGGCACCAACGTGGGCAGGTGGGCGGCACGTGGGGGAGGTGCAGCCCCAGGACTGCGGAAGCGACCTCATCCAACAATCAGATGCAAGAGGCAGGGGCCACAAATAGCTCACTGCTCCAGGGGACAATGATTGTAATTACAGAGGTAGGAAGCCCTGTCATCCAGGCCAAAGCTATTTGCAGAGGAAAATGTATAATCTTCAATGTTCTCTTTATTTACTGAGATGTAATGGAAAAAAAAATGAGTGAGTATTCAGACCACGATGGTAGAAAGAACCTGACGTGGTGACGGCACACCTGTCATCTCAGCTGGGACGGCTGAGGCAGGAGGATCAAAAGTTCAAGGCCATCTTGGGAGACTTAGCAATCTAATGAGACCTTTTCTCAGATGAATAACCTCTGGTGCAACCAAAGGTGCTACACAGAGCGAGAGGGAGAAAGGACGGACACCAATGAAAACCGGAGAGCCGCGGCAGTCACCGCCTGGCCCGGGAGCCTCTGTCCTGTCCAGGGCTCGTCTCCGGTTTACAGCCGCACTTCCCATGGTTAATGTTCTAAGAGGAGGCTCAGTGGTGTGCGTGTTCTCCGCACAGGCGTGTAACACCCATCGGAACCGCTGGCTTCCCCACCTCTGGCCGGCCCATTCCCAGCCCGAGAGGGGTCCACGGCAGAACAGGCTGCTGGCCTTGGCGTGGCTGCCAAGCCCTTCAAGCCGGCTGAGGGCAGGGTGGGCTCCAGGTGGGTGTGGTGGAACAGGATGGACTGGGCAGGAGGGACTGAGCCAAGAAGCCGCTGTCCGCAATGGGCTGCAGACCCCCTGGCTATCTGACCAGAAGCATGGAGGCTCTTGCGTAGCCATGCGGGACTGGCCGCGCCTCTGCCAAGCTGCCCAGCCTGCCCCAGCCAACCACAGCACCAGCCTCCCCCAGCCCGGCCGGGTGCACACCGGGACGTCCACCAGTCCCTCCAGAGACAACATGCAGCTCCACTAGTGGATGCCCTGAAATTTCTAGAACATTCCAGAATAAGAACAGAGGGGTGAAGAGAAAACAGAAGAGGTAAACCAAGGAAAATGGACAAAGCTGTCATTCTTTGTGGGCTAAAAAATTTCCTAGCAAGAATGCAAGGGGCTGGGCAGGGAAAACATTGGAGTAATGGAATCTGGAATTCTCTGAGGTGGCGGGTTACACAGGAAACGCAGAGCCAGCAATGTTTGGTTCTGCTTTCCCCGGAGGATGGCTTCAGGGTCCTCATGGCGGTAACAGAAATGTGGATAAACAGGAATACATCTAATGGGCAGAAAGATCTGACATCGTAAGATGTTTCTCAGCACATTTGCAAGTGTGTCTGATTCCTTTTCAGGAAAACGTAAATGGATTTGGGGGAAAACTTAAAAATTATTCAAAAGGGGCCAAACATGGTGGCACACACCTGTAATCTCAGCACTCGAGACAGGAGGATTTCTGCAAGTTCAAGACCAGTCTGGGCTGCATAGTGAGTTAAGGCCAGCCTGAGCTACATAGCAAGACCCTGTCTCAAAAAAAAAAAAAAAAAAAAGAAAGAAAGAAAAAGAACAAAAGAAAGATTGAAAAGTTCATCTTGTAAATAAAGAGCAGCGAGAATGACTTGGACATTAGTGGGTGTGGAAAGAAGGGCAGGGCTCCAGGGAGGCCGCTTCTGCTCAGAGACGCACCGGAGCAGTCCTCAGAGGGACTGAAAAGATGTGGGTAGGTGCGGGTGGCTGTGTGTGAACGGTGTGATACAGGGCAGGTACAGACAGGTATGGGCAGATATTGGTAGGTGTGTGTGGGTGTGGGCAGGTATAGGCAGAGGAGGTGTGGACAGGTGTTGGCAGGTATGGGCAGATATGGACAGGTGCGAGCAAGTGTGGACAGGTATGGGCAGATGGCAGCAGGTGTAAACAGGTGTGGGCAAGTGTGGACAGGTATGGGCAGGTGTGAGCAGATGTGGACAGATGTGGGCAGGTATGGGCAGGTGTGAGCAGATGTGGGCAGACGTGGACAGGCCTGGGCAGGTGTGGACAGGTGTGCTACAGGGAAGATTGTTCCCTGGCTTCTCCTCTCCTGGCAGCCGCGTGCGTGGAGAACGTGTCCTGCAGAACAAAGCCTTGGGCCTCTGCTTGCTCCTCACCCTGGCACGGGCCCAGGCTTCACACACAGGTGTGCTGCACGACTCATAACTAGTGATGGACGCAGAGGTGCTGTGTGCAGCTTCGAGGTGGTGCCAGGAGGGAGCGGCTCACTGCCCCCCATTTCCACTTCGCTGCTGGGGGGGGCTGGACCCGGAGCAGCCACCCCACACCACAAGGTGAGCGTGTGACTGGCAGCTGCCACGGTGAACAAACTCCTCCAGGTCACACCTTGGATGTCACCTGGAGGGACACCAGCACCTCATTTCACCTGCTCAGTGTTCTTACCTCGGCCTCAGAGATAGGGACTCTGGCCCTCCCATCTCCGGCAGGGTTGGCACAGGTAGGCAGCACGTGGTGACGTGGACGTGCCGTATACACAACACCCAAGTGGGCAGCCCAGCCCCCACTGAGCCCAGCGGCAGAGGGCAGTGCCGTTTCAGTGTCGTGCACCTATTCCCACAGCCCCTGGGTACCAGTCCACTTCCTCACCCCCAGGCAGGGCCCAGAAGGTGGCCGTCTGTCCCTTAGCGCTGCCCCAGCAGACAGGAGGTGAGAGCTGGGCAGGGGGGTTGGGGGGTAGCCAACCAGGGCGACCCCCACGGGCAGCTGGGCCTCAGCGTCTCTGGACTGGCGCCTGGTGGGCATCCTCGCTGTCCCCCAGCTGCTGTCCCTCCTCAGGCCCAGGGCCCTCCTCACCATGTCCTGTGTGGCTTGGGTGTGTGCATGTCGGGGGAGCACAGTTCCACGCCGTGAGCGTGGCCCCCTAGTCTGTACTGAAGAGGCTGGGCTAGCCGGGCAGCCAAGGGTGCCACCTCCCGCGGGCAGGACCCAGGGAGGGTGGCTCCCGATCCCCAGGTGCCACACACCTGTCCCATGCCCCGACACAACCCACTCCACCAGTACAGTACCTCCCGCAGGTCCCCAGCCCAACTCCCCCCACTCTCCAACTCCCCACACCCCCATCCTCAACTCCCCACACCCCCATCCCCTCCAACACCAATGCGCCCAGCCCCTTCAGCCGCCCCACCCCGCACCAGGCCCGCTCCCTGCCTCTTTTCTCCCTCACCCCCGCCCCCGTCCTGGCCCCGCCCCCAGGCCCTCCACCATCCTGGCCCCGCCTCTAGGGCCGCCCCGCCCCGCCCCGCCCCCTGGTCCGGGCTGCTCCAGCCCGGGCTCCTAGTCCCCTAGCCGTAGCCGTCGCGGCGCCGCGCTCGGTCGCCAGCATGTCCCTGCGCTTCGTGGTGACCCCGGCGGGCGGGGCGGGGCCCGGGGCGGATGGCGATGGCCCCGACCTTGACCCCGACCCCGATCCCGGCGACACCGATCCCAGGGACCCCGACCCCGGCGCTGGCCTTGACCTCCCAACCGCGCCAGATCCGGGGGTGGATGTGCTGCCCATCCTACTTTACTGCCGAGAGCCCAGCCGCTACGGTAGGCGCTGGGGTCCCCGGGGTCCCGGAGGGTGCCTGGTGGTGGGGTGGGAGGTGGGCGCCGGGCTGGGGCGGCTGGTGTCCCAGCAGAGTCGCCAGAGGAGCCAGCAGGGACGCCTCCCGGTGGTCAGTGGGTGACACTCCTGTGGTCGGGTGCCTGGGGGTCACCTTCAGGTCACCGGGGAGGGTGGCCCTTCCTGTTGTGGCAGGGCCCTCCCCAGGACCGCCCGCCCAGCCAGCGGGCTCAGGACTCTGAGATGTTGGTGGTGAGCCATGGGGACAGAGGACAGGGTGGCTCTTGGCCACTGTCTGCCGCGCAGGTGGCCAGGCCAGGTGACCTGTGGGCACTGGGGGAGCACTCTCCACCAGTGGAGCCTCGTGTCCGGTGGCCTGGGCCGTCGGGGTCCCTGTGTGTGCAGGGCCTAGCAGGCCAGCAGGACGGGCTGGCTTGTGAGGCCCCAGGTGTGGGCAGGCGGTGCGGGAGCAGGAGCAGGGGCCAGCGGGGAGGGAAGCCCCAGCCACAGGTCCTGGCCAGGGCCTCTCTCTGTGTGGATGTGCGCTGCAGGTCTCTGCGTGGTGCACGTCTCTGTGTGGCACTTACCCGTGTGTGTCTGGGTGTGACATCTGTGCCTGTGTCGGTGTGCGGCATCTGTGTCTGCATATATTTGTGTGTGATGTGCCTATCTTTGTGTATCTGTGAGGTGTGTGTGTGCCTGTGTGTGTGTCTGTGTGTGTCTGTGTGTCTGTGTGTGTCTGCATGTGTCTGCATGTGTCTGCGTGGTGTGTGTATCTGCATGTGTGTGTGTCTGGGTTGAAGTGTATGTTTCAAGTGTCCACTCCTTCGGACTGGCTGGCTGGCACTTGTGTGGCATACACAAGTCTACGTCTCCTGACCCAAGCTGTCCCCGGGTGTGGACATGCACTGGGGATGGGTGGCAGCTGGCTCTTGGGCTTCCCTGTGTCGCCTGCCTGAGCCCGTGGGTGCGGAGCCTGTGGGTCTGTTCCAGCACGTGCCCACCCTCTGCAGCTGGGCAGGTTCAGGATTCTCCTGGTCTTGACTTTCAGCACGGACTAGAGTGGCCATCCACCTGCTAGCAAGGAACAGGTTTCTTCGTGTTTTGGGAAGCAAGTTGGGGGTTCCCAGGCTGGGGGCTGTGGAGCTTGTGGGTGTCCTGCAGGCCAGGAGGGCAATGTGGACCGATCAGGAGGGTCTCCTGAGAGGGGGTGGGGAGAAGCACCCTCCTGGTCCTCACACTGCTGTCCTAGGTGGTGCCCCCAAGGTGGGTCTGACCCCGAACCCCTCCAGGACTTCATGAGGGACCCTCCCCAGGCTCACCTGCTCCCCATGGCCCTCCCCACAGCACCGGGCTCTACCTGGACTTGGTGGGAGGCCCAGGGAACCTGCCCTCAACACTGGGTGGGCCAGAACTGGATCAGGCCACCCCTGCAGGTACCCCCTCAAGGCTCCTCGGCCCCTCACTCTGGCGTAATGGGGGGCCCAGGATTCTCCATCTGCCCACCATCTCTCCGCCCAGCTGCGGTCCTCTCATACTCAGCTGCCAGGACGGGGCTTGGCCAGCCGTCCAGGGGCCAGGCCCCAGGTGTGGGCCCTGTGCTGCACAGCGGCCCGACTGTGCCACCACCTGGCTGGCCCATGACCTCTGTTGCTAGCCAGCTGGGTTCCTGTGAGGCAGGGACTTGGGGTGACAATTCCAGGGATAGTGAATCAAGTGGTTTTGTGTCGTGCCCACTACGTGGAACAGAAGACCTATTATTTGGTGCTGCCATGAAGACAATGTAAACCAAGTTTTAAAAAAGCAAACAAAGATTTTATAGGTCTGCCTTGGGTGCTGGGCCAGGAGCAAGGGCTTGGTGGGGCCTCTGTCCTGGGCTGACCCTGCCATGGGGTGTGCATGAGGGGCCAGCGTGCGTCCTGCCCACTGCCCAAGCCTCTGCTCTGCCATCCTCCTGATCATGTGGTGGAGTCCAGCCCCAGCTCACAATGCTTGGCTTTGCCATGAGGCCAGCCCCCCTCACCCTGCACAGCCCGGGCTAGCTGGCGTATGGCAGGGTCCCTGCTCTCGGCAGTGACAGGTCCCCTCACCCTGGAGGGACATGATGTGGTGCCCTGGCCCCCTTCCCTGGCATCGCTGGGGTTTGGCTATATGAGTGCGTGGTGCACACACACCTGGGCCACCCGCCTTGGGCCTGTGCCGCCTGTCTCGATGGCAGTGGCACCATGGGGGGGGGCCCTGCCACACGCTGGCCTCCCACTGGACACGGGCATCTCCTGTGAGCACAGAGCTGGAGGCTGGCTGCCGAATCTGAGGGCAGATGGCCCGAGGGTCAGGCCCACAGGGCAGGCCAGGCGCAGGGCTGGGGTGCAGGGAGCCCCTCCCTGGCGAGGCGGCTGGCCACGTGGTGCCTTCGCAGGCCCACAGGACAGGGCTCCCTGCCGCCGCGCCTGGTCCTCTGCCGAGGCTGGTGAGCTGATCCGGGCAAGGCTGCCGGCTCTGGTGTCTGGGAGCCGCTGTGCCGGGCAGACGTGCTCTCCTCCACATAAATATTTCATGGCCCTCGCCCTGCTGGTGGCCTGGGAGCCACCACTGCCGTCTCATCCCTGGAGGCCTTCTCGCCTTGGCTTGATGGGAAGACTTTGGCTGTTTGATTTGGCTTCTTACTTGTAGACCAACTCCCTTTATATTGGATTTTGTTTAAATAAAAGCTTTAACATTCAAAATAGAGATCACGGCTGGGTCACACAGAGCAGGCGCCGGGGCTTCGCAGTGAGGTCCGCCTGGCAGGGCCTCTGGGTTCAGTGCAGAACCCTGCAGCAGGACCCCGGCCTTGGGACGCCCCGGTGACTCCAGATCCTAGTGTCGCCTGGCCTGCGGGTGGCTGTTCACCCGGGAATCAAGCACATGAGAATGTCCGTGTCCCGGCGAGCGCGAGACGTGGGCTGCAGAGAGACCGTGGCGTGGAACTGGTGGTTCTGGGCAGGAGTGTGTCACGCAGGAGCCTGGGGGTGTGGGACTGGGAGGACCGCAGGACAAGGTGGGCACCGGCAGCTCTGTGTCTGAGGTCCAAACTGTGAGGACGCCGTAGCCGTAATTCACCCAGATAAACACTGACCCCAGGCGAGGTCATGGGCAGAGGATGCTCCGCGACACTCGGGTGGGGCCGTCAGGGCCCAGTGAGAGCCACTTCTCACTGAGCGTGGCTGTTTTCAAGATTGGGAAAAGCAGATGTTGGCAAGAACACGGAGAAACTGGAACCCTGGCCTTCTGCTGGCAGAGATGTGGAAGGCACAGCATTGCAGATGCAGGCATGGCTCCTGGAGGGTTTTTCTTTCTTGGTTTTATTTTTTTTTCCTGAGACAGGGGTCACTATGTAGTTCAGGATGGCCTTGAACTCATTGTGTACCCCAGGCTTGTCTCAAACTCCCAGAGATCCTCCTGCCTCTGCATTCCCAGTGCTGGGATTACAGACGGGTGCCACCTTGCCATGCTAACTCCTGGAATATTCAGTGTAGTGATACTGAGTAAGCCAGCAGGTGCAGTCCGGAAGAATCAAGAAACAAAGGGCTGGAAGAGACACTTGCACACCTATGTTCCCCTTATTCTGGTCCCAGTGTGAGGCAGAAGCAGCCCCGGCGCCCACAGAGCGTGGTGGTGTCACGTGGAAGCTCCGAGGCTGTGGTTTGGGCTGAGCTCCTGCACGCGGCCGGGCAGCCCCGGCTGGACCAGGACAGAGCCCCTCCTCTGAGCGCCACATCCAGCCAGAGCTGCTCGGGGGCAGGCAGAGCCCAGACAGAGCAGTTTTACCCAAAGACAGGCAATTTCTCTCCACAGAGTCAGCTAGCGCTTTATCCCTCAAAGATCAACCCCGAGTCGCCATGCTGGTCACGCAGGGTTTCCCTTGCCTCCCGTTCAGCTGTGGAGCCCCCTCCGTCCTCTGGCTGATAGGGAGCAGGAGTGGGAGTCACTCAGCCCTGCCGCTGTGTTTAGTGTGGGCCTTGCAGTGCCTCCACTGGACTATGACGCAGCCCTCGGAGGCCAGGACGCTGACACCAGCCTGGACGGTGTTGGACACCGGAAGCCCTGGGACAAAGGAGGACAAGCTCTGCGATTCTCCGAGTCCCCAGTCATTGCCACCATGGAGACAGAAGGCAGGGCTGGGGCCAGAGCTTCGGGGTCACAAGATACAAAGAGGCTGCACACGGCCAGCCGGTGTCTGTGCTTCATGTCCTGGAGGTGCACCCTTAGAAACAGTCGAAAGGAGCTGGCACGGCGGCACTGCCGGTCACCCGGGTGCTGCGGAGGCTGGGAAGGTCAGGGCCTGGCCACGGGTGACACGGGCAGACCTCTCTCAGGGCAGGGGTAAGATGGTAACTTTTACAGTACTATATTACTAAATGCCCACCACAAAGGACTGGGAAGAGGACGCAGAAGATGGACGGCAGCTTGGCCTCCCCTGCCGGAGGGTGAAGCGTCCAGCTGGCGGCTTTTCCGGAGTTCAGAGCTGATTTGATTAAATCAATTCACACCCAGGAGGGGCATCCTCCAGGAGGGGCCTCGTTAATCCAAATCACTCTCAGGATTGTGTGCAGAACCTTCCTGTCTCGAAGCTGATGACGTGCTTTGTGACCCTGGCCTGGAACGGCCAGAGATGGGGCAGATTCCCTGCACGCCCCCTCCCTAGGCCCCTTGTCTCCGGGGCCAGGCAAGTCCACTTGGCCTCAGTTTCCAGAGCTGGACAGTGAGGGGGGCCTCTAGCAGGGCCGCTTCCAGCTGGGCATTAGAGAAGGGGCGCTCCCTGTGCCGCCCTCCCCCGCAGCCCCTGTGCCCTCATGCCCTGTGCCCTCAGAGGGTCCTGTGCTCCCCCGGGGTGCACAGACCTGCGTCCAGCCTCACCTTCAGCAGCCGCAGGGCGCCAGCAGCACAAGACCAGCGGGCACAGGACACAGCTATCGCGCTTGGGGTTCACCATCACAAGGCAAGAGAAAGGGCGCAGCAGTCGCCGCCGTGAAGACCTGTCCGGAGGTGTCACCTGTGCACCCGAGCACCTCCACAGGCGCACCTGCAGATCCAGACCCCACTCCCAGGGCAAAGCGCAGTGTCCTTCTCAACCTTTTATCCCCTGCTGACTTGGAGGTTCTTTCCTTTTTAAAAGGAGCACCGTCTTAACTCTGTGTTCTTTTCCAGTTTCCCTTGTTGCTGAGGATCGGACCCCAGTCCTTTGCACTGAGCCCCACCCTCAGCAATTAAAAATTTTCGTTTCAAGACAAGGTCTCGCTAAGTTGCCTGGCTGGGCTCGCGTTTGCGGTCCTCCTGCATCGGCCTGTCGGAGTGCTGGGATCACAGGGGCACTGCCACACCCGGCTCCTTTTTATTTTTAAGTATGTCTTCATCCGTGCCCATTCATTTGGAATGACGTTGGGTTTCGCTGCTGTGTTCACCATGCCTGTCACGCAGAGCAGCCCTCGCCGCCCCCTCCCGTCTGCCTCATTCCCTGCCTGTGGTCTAGCAATGGTCTCCCCTCTGCTCTTAAGTCGTCTTTTTTAGATTCCGCATAGTCTTTCAGAGTTTGGCTTATTTTGCTTAACGTAATCGTCTCCAGTTTTATCCATTTTCCTGAAAATGACATGATTCTGCCCTTTTTTTTTTTTTTCTTGGTACTGGGGATCAAACTCACAACCTTGCATCTGCCAGGCAGGCGCTTAAGCCACTGAGCCAAACTCCCAACCCTATTTTTTTCGAGGCAGGGTCACACTATGCAGTTCAGTCTGGCCTGGCTCACGTTGTAGCCCAAGCCGGCCTCAAGCTCACAACGCTCCACCTACCTCAGCCTCCCGAGTGCTGGGATTAAATTCTGCCCTTCTTTACGGCTGAGTTGTGATTCACCGTGTGTGCACAGCGCACCTTCTCCATCTCCTCATCTGCACTGGGCGCCTTGGCGGGTCCCGCTGGCCACCGTGATGGTGCTGTGATGAACCTGGTTGTGCGGTGCACCGACAGTTCCTGCCTTCAGGAGCGGGCCCAGGAGTGTCGAGTGGGGTCCTGGGGAAGCTCGGTTTCAGTTTTTGAGGAACCTCCCTACCGATTTCCATAGTGGCTGTACTAATTTACAATCCCAACAGCAGTGGACAAGGGTTCCTCTTCCTCGCATCCTGGCTGTTACTTACTGTTTTTTAGTTCTTGATGGGAGCCATTCTGACTGGGGTTAGATAAAGTAGTTTTGATCTGCGTTTCCCTAATCGCTAAAGATGCTGAACATTTTTTCTTGTCTTTATTGACCATTTGTACTTCTTTTGAGAAATGCCTGTTCAGCTCATTTGCCTTTTATTGATTGAGATGGTTTTTAGGGTTCTCTATGTTTTCCAGACACTTCTCTGTCAGAAGAGGAGCTGGCAGAGTCTGCCCCGTCCTGTGGGCTGTCTCTGCGCCCTCTTGGGTGTTTCTCTTACTGTGCAGAAGCTTTTTAGTCTGCAGTGGTTCCCCTGTTGCCCCTTGCGGTTGGAGTCCCACTCAGGAAGTCCTTCCCGTGCCTGTGGTTTCTTTTAGGACTTTCAGAGTTTCAGGTCTCATATCTAGATCTGTGATCCGTTTTGAATTGATTTTTTACTCAGGGTAAGAGATAGGGATCTAGTTTCAGCTTTCAACAACTTGATTTGCAGTTTTCCAGGCACCATGTGTTGAAGAAGCTGTCTTTTCCCCAATGTGCCATTTTGGCTCCTTTGTCCAGATCAGGTGGCTGTAGTTGTGTGGGTTTGTTTCTGTGTCCTCTATTCTGTTCCACTGATCTATGTGTCTATTTTTGTGCCACTGTCATGCTGTTTTTATCAGTATGAATTTGTAGTACAATTTGAAATTAGGTGTCGTGATTCCTCTTACTCTTGTTGCTTAGGATTGCTTTGGCTATTCTGGGTCTTTTGTGTTCCCATAAGAAATTTAGGATTTTTTTTCTAGTTTTGTGAAGAGTGTTGTTGATATTTGCATGGAGATTGCACTGAATCTATAGATTGCTTTTGGTACTGTGGCCATTCTGGCAACAGTAATTCTGCCAATCTATGAGCTATCATGAGTGGAATTGCCTTCTTTATTTCTTTCTCAGATAGTTCATTATGGGTGTATAGAAAAGCTATTTTTTTAATGTTAATTTTGTGTTCTGCGACCTTGATAAGTATATTTATCAGCTCTAAAAATCTTTAGGTCTTCTAACTAAAGGATCATATTGGAAGTATAGGATCCTTTTCTGCATAGAAAATGCTTTTAGTCTTTTTTCTTTTGATTTTTGAGATGAGTCATTACACCCTCAGCCAAACGCAGAATGTAGGAGCACAGGGTGGCTCACGGTCTGTGATCCCCAGAGGGCCAGGCCTCTTTTCTCCCCCATCCTCTTGAGGTTTCTGGACCCCCATTGAACGGCACCACAAACTGCTCTGTATGGCCTCAGGTTCCACTGCGCGGAGGCCACCGAGGACCAGCTTTGCGCAGCTGCCGTGGAGGCAGGGGGGCTGTGGGCATCTCTCCCATGCACAGCCCCCTCGGCTGAGCCCCTGTCCTGCCGCCAGACCTTTGTTGAGACCCGGAACACCGGGTGGGGCCTGGCAGCCTGTCCTCAGAGGGCCTCTGCCTCGACAGCACCCACACTCAGAAGCTGCCCTCCCATGAGCGCCCTAACCCACAGGAGCCCCTGAAGTGGGTCAGCCATGTGTTCCAGCTGTCCTCCTAAACCCTGACCCTCACACTTACCCTTAATCCTAACCCTAACCCTAACCCTGACCCTGGCCCGAGCTCCCATGATTTTGCCCTAGGCTGGCTTGTGGTGCAGAGCAAGGCGGGCGTGTGTGGAGGCGAGCCGTGCTGGACCCCAGAGTGGCACCAGCACTGGGCCAGCCTGGTGCTCAGTGCCTGCTTGATGCAGGAGCAGGGCTGGGGTGTCAGGGACCCCTGGACCCCGATGGCAGCTCCCCGTGATGGACAGCACTATGGGCTGAGTTGTATCCCCTGATGGAAGTGACTGGGGATAGGGCCTCCCACAGAGTTTGGCCTCAGAGGGAAGGAGAGGACCCTGTGAGGACACAGGGTAGGTGCTGCCTGCAAGCCAAGGGAGGTGCCCTCGGGTGGCCGGTTGTCAGCTCCGGTCCCTGCCCAGTGGCCCTGTCTGACTCCCGTCGTGCCGCAGTGTGTGGCTCTGTCCCTCCCTGTCAGGGCCTGCCTTGGTACCGGTAGAGTCTCTCTCCCCGTAGCTGTCCCTGCCTGGCCTGCTGCTCCCCCTTTGCTGCCACCTGGGCCCTCCCTGGGGCCTGGGCTCCTCTGCCTCAGTCTGTTGCCTGGCAACCGGATCGTTCTGGTCCCCTAGGAATAGACAGTGCTCCACAGGGGCAGCGCTACCTTCCTGGGCAAGCTGAGGCCAGGCCAGGCCAGCACGCTGGTGTAGTGCTGGCCCCAGCAGCTTAGGGCTGGGGAGCCTGGAAGAGGGTAGGCCCCACACACCGGGCAGCTCCGCCCCTGCCCCTTGGCCGCCTGGGCCCTCACAGAACTGCCTGACCAGGACTGATGTGTGGGCTGTCCTTGTCCTGTGACCTGGGAGGTCGCAGAATCCATTGCTGGGGACACACCGGCTGGGATGCTGCCTTCCTCAGGATGGGGTTTTGGCTCTCACACCCGGGCAGCCCGGCCTGCTCTTGGTGGCCTGCAGGATGGGGAGGCCGCTGGAGGACTGTCCCTGTCCTCCTCGCCCTGCGAGTGCAGCCTGGACCTGGAAACCAAGGCATTCGGCCAGAGCCTGGTGCAGACTTGGACTGAAAGTCCCGGCTGGCCACTGCCTGGGACCCCCTGGGATGAGAAGCTCCAAGCCTCGGTCACCAAGCCATGTGTGTGCTGAGCAGCACATCTGTGTGCTCCGTAGAGCCCAGCAGGACCGGTTCCGGGCCTCCGTGTGCAGGGACTCGGGGTACCCAGGGGCAGCAGGGCTTGCTCTGGCATGTCCCAGCATGTTCTGGCGCCTGCGGCTGGTGCCTGAAGCCCAGTGAGAAGTGCTGACTTAGAGATGAAGCCACTCTTGGCCAGCTACCATCGGCCTCCCTTCTCACAGGCTCAGGACCTGTGGGCCAACGGGGTGGCCCCAGGATAGGAAGTAGAGGTGGGGCAGCCCCGGGATAGGAAGTGGGGCTCCCAGGACAGGAAATGGGTTCCCAGAACCAACCTGCAACAGGTCGTCCTCCTCAGAGGCGCCAGCAGCAGGGGGAGACAAGGAGCGTAGAGTGCGGCCACCCCCAGGGTCAAGCAGAGTGGCTGTGGCCTTGTGAGAGGGCCTTGTCCTCCTGGCCACCAGCTGGCCACAGCGGACAGGGCCAGGTGGTGAGGAGCCCCCCAAAGTTCCTGTCTCAACCAGAGCTGGCACTGCATGAGAGTCACAGGCCCTTTTCCCTGTGACCCCAGCAGCCGTATTTCAGAGTTGAAGCTGCCTTGTCCCCGCTGTCCTGTGCCTGGAGAGTTGGGACACAGCTATGTCAGGTGTCTGTCCCCTAGCTTTGCCCGTCACCACCACAGTCCGCTCTGTCCAGGGCAGGGGCTGCTGTCTTTTCCCCGAGGTCCTACTCCACAGTGCATGAGGGTGGGGCTGCAGCCCTGCTGGAGACCATGGAACCCACTGCTAGGAGGTCGGGCTGGTCTGTGGGTGCCCATCACGTGACCCCACTTAGGTGTCAGGTGGACACGTCCTAGTGTCCCACCCAACATTTGCCAGCACTGCACACATTGTGGTCCGGTACCCGTAACGGAGCTGGCACCCAGAAAGCTGAGGCAGGAGCCCTGGAGCCTGAGACCCCTTGGGAGGTGGGTGAGACTGAGAGTGCCCCCATCTCAGGGAGCGGGAGGAGAGCGTGGATGTGAATGATCACTTGAAGTACCTTTAAGTTGCATTGTTAACCTCCTAGTCCCGTACATCTGTCCCGTAGTCTCCGAGCTCCACTGTGGAGTTCTCTCAGCAAATCAGAATCCACTCAGGGCTTTCTTTTTTAATTTAATTTTAAAATCTATTTTATGGTGCTGAAATAAAAGCCAGGGCCTGCCCAAGTGCTCTCACCTTGCAGGCTGGGGGAAAGCTTGGACCCCCGCCCTATGCAGACTCCAGATGCCATGGCGTCTGCTGCGTGCTGAACCCCATGGTACCCCCTGAGCAGCCCCTGCCTCTCCCCATTTTGAGGTTTTGCAGAAGTCACAACAGGAGGCAGAGGAAACTCCTGAAGCAACCAAGGTGAGCCTCCCATCCTGCCAGTGCTGGGGGGTTCCTGGCGTTGGTGGGCCACACGGCCCTACCAGGGACCCTGTGGGCAACCTGACTGTCCTGGCATTTTCTCTAGTTGCTCCTGTCCAGCCAGTGGGCAGAGTCCCCAGAGGTTTGTGTGTTTGAAAACCTCCTGGTAAGGGAGGGGTCATTGTGGGCATCTCTCTATCTGCCCTCGTGGGAGAGGTGGCCAAGCCAGCAAATAGCAGCACAGGTGCAGGACAACCTGACCTCCAGAAACACAGATGACTCAGGCTAATCTGTGCCTGGACTCCACCACACTCCGGGAAAGAACCTTGCGGTCTGCCTGAGACTCACCCAACGGGGGGCCCTCGGCCATGTCCTCTGGCAGCCGATGTTGCAGACTGGCCTTAGAACACTGCAGGGAGTGTGGGGGCAGTGAGCACCTGTGGCAGGACCTGGAGCGAGCCAAGGCTTGGGGACATTGCAGCTGTCTCGGCCGCACAGTCTGGGTTTAGTTAGAGGCCCCGACCCTGGCTTGGGCTTCCTCTGTGAGGACGAGGGGTGGCTGCCCTGTGTCCTGGGGCTCAGCCCAGCTCCCACCCACCACAGTCCCTGGGGCCAGCTCTGCTTGTGGTGAGGACAGGGACCCCCATGTGGTGGAGAGGCCTCCACAGTGTCCCCAGGCCTCTGGCGGCCACTGGTTGTGCAGGGGTTGGAACAAGTATCTGGAACCTTCGACACATTCATGGCCCCCACTTTGCCTCCACTCACAGCGAGACAGGCAGTCACATGGGGCCCATGGGGCCTTGGCCTGGGTGCCCTTGTCTGACACGGGATCTGCACTGCACACTCAAGAGCAAGGAGCCGGAGCCAGGGACAGAGAGGACCGTGACACCCGCACCCACGTCCACTGGGGCTCAGACTCAGCCCCAGCCACCGCCCAGATGAGCAGAGGCTGCAAGAACGCCCTGTCCAGCCAGCTCCTGGGTGGGGACCCACAGGCCACGGGCACAGCAGCAGATGCATGGCTTCTGGGAGATTCAGGGGTTCTGGGTTTGCAACTTGATGGGGCCATGAGAAAGCCACCCACAGACAGAGTTGGGCCTAACCAGTGCTGTTTCAGGCAGTTGCTCACTGAACCACATCCAGAAACAGGGTCCTGGCAGTAGCGGGCATGGCAGGGTCCAGGTGGCACTGGCTGTGCCCGTGGGGTGGGCGGCTTGCGTGTGTGCTCACATATGTGCAGGTGCCCTGTTCGAGGAGACGCTGGGCCATGGAGGGGGGCAGCGCTCCCTGGGAGGGGCTGGGTGCAGCAGTACCGTGTGTTCCAGGCTTGCTGTTCCATAAATGCCAAGGAACAAAACTGTGAACCGAAGGCGGAGGCTAAGAGAGTTTTTGTTGGAAATAAGGAGGCAGATGAGCTCCAGGAGGGTCCTGAGTGGAGCAGCCATGTGGCCCTCTGCTCAAGAGCTGATTATTGACAAGCAGAGCACAGGAACCACAGGTGGCTCTGTGGATTTAGAATGACCAATTGGGACTCACGCTTTTATCATGATTCTTCCACATTTAGGGTTATAGGAAACTGGGATCTCAGAAGGCACTGGCTAATTTGTGTTTTAATTTCTATCAAATTCATCAACCTGGTGGGGGCAGCACCTCCCTTTCGTGGGGTGGGCGGCAGTCCATGCCACCTGAGGAAGTTCGCTGTCCACGTCCTAGTTCGCGGTCCGTGCTTGTTTTTACCAGTATGGCTGTTGCCCCCGCTCTACCCCACATCCTCAGCCATAAGCTAACCAAATAAACTATTTCCTGCAGCAGCAGCTTAGCCCCAGGCCTGCAGCTCCTGCTAGCCTAGAAAGGACCCCGGTGACCCTGGTGACCCTGGTGGCCCCAGTGGCTTTTGGCCTTGTGGGCAGCCCCTCCCCACTCCCGTGTGGGTGTGGGTAAGGGTTGTGTTTAAGGGCACCTCACACGCTGGCAGGCATGCGCATGCGTCCCTGTGAGTGACGTTTTGCCTCTCAGTTCCTTGATAACAGATCGGGTCTGATACCCGTGTTTCCAGTTCCTTGGAAGAGCTCATTGCCACACCCAAGCCACCAAGTTGGTGGGAGGCAAATGAGTTCCTCCAGTGGCTGGAACCTGAAAGATGAGGGACTGCTACACCAAAACAAAGGCCTTTTGGGGCACACATGTACATGAAGGGCCCTGGGGGCAAAGAAGAGGTGCAGGGACAGCGGCTCGAACCCTGTGCTGGGCGGGGCCTTGTAATCCGGGGCTGTTCTCGAGACAGCAGTGGGCTTGCGTCTCCTGGGCCATCTCAGTAATGCTTTAGAAAACACATCGCTTCCCTCAAGCGAAACATTATTCCGTCTTTAATTAAGAACTAGGTGGATGAGTCCCTGGCCACACTCAGATGTTATCTGGAGGCTGTCAAAAGTCCCAGGCTCTGAAAAGTCGAAGGAAGGTGGCTGCTATGGGCCCCAGGCCCGTCCACCCATTCCCTTCCCCTGCCGTGGCCTCTGCAGCAGCCAGCATCGCAGGCAGCCCTGGCAGGACTCACAGCTCTGGGCAAAGAGGAAAACAACGTAACTCCAAGGCACAATTGCAAAGCAGAGCAGATCCAAGTCCAGTCACCACCCTGGGTGGTGTTTCTCAGTGTCCACGAGCCTTCGGGGGTCCCCAGGGCTTCAGGCTCTGTGTGTGACTTAGCTTCTGTCTCTCCTGTGATTCTGGCAGCTTGTTTGTTTCATCTATGGCTAAAAAATTACTATCGCAGATTTTCATAGTGTGTCTCGCTCTCTGTATGGGTTTCGCAGGACTACACTAATGAATTTCCACAAACCGAGTGGCCTAAAGCCCAGAATTTATTTTCTGGCAGACAGGAGGCTGAGGCGGCGTGTGCTTCTCTGGCCCAGCGTTCCTCCTCCACTCCGGGTGGCTTTGGTGCCCCTGGGCTGTGGTCACATCACTCTGGCCTCTATCTCCCCTTCTGCCCTGTGTCTTCAGCTCCAGAGCCACGTTAGAGTCATCTTCTGCCAGTGTCAGGGTATCCCTGTCTTCAGTTAACCAGCGCACCTACAAAGACCTGTCTCCAAGCTGGTCTGTCCCCTGTGCCTGGGCTCGGCTTCTGCGCCTTGTCTGGAGACACAGTTCAGCCTACTGTGCTGTCTGTAATTTTCGCAGGATCCAGGGGGGTGAGTTTCCCCTAAGCACAGCTTTAATTGTAACTTCCTTCTAATTTAGCTCAAGGTAGAGCTGAATTTCAGCCCAGGCTTTTTAGCACATTCAGTCCTTGGAACATGCTGCCTGATTTCCAAGGTTTGTGGGGTTTTCTGCTGTCTTTCTGTGCTGATTTTCCACTCTCTTTCTTGGCCATCAGTGGTCATGTTCTCTGTGACCCTCTTCTGGGAAGCTGTTGGGGTGCACTGGCCTTGAACTTGTGGCTGTCACCCTGCCTCAGTCTCCCGAGTGCTGGGGTTACAGGTGTGTGGCACCACACCTGGCACCTTTCTGCTTTTATTTTTAATTAAATTCACTAAACCACGACAGGCTAAAGTTGTACGTGTAATGGTCTGATACCGAACTGGACCAACAAGACCAATGAGACCAAATCAGAAGTTTGGGAGCCTTTAATAATAATAATAATAAGCGGCTGGGTCTGCCTGAGATCCTCCACACAGGGCAGTCTCAGAGCATCCCGGACTGCTTGACATCCTCCACGCAGGGAGGTTCAGAGCAGCAGCCCTGACTGCCTGACATCCTTCACACAGGGAGGTTCAGAGCAGCAGCAGCCCCGAGCCTTTACAGCAAGCAGAATTTAAAGCAAAAAGCACAGCCTGATTAGAACAGTTTATCTCTCAGTGATAGTCATACACGGGAAAGTCTTATCTTTACCCTCTTACTTTGCTGGAATTTGTGTCAACTTCTTAGGTGAGGTCATTTTGCAGGGAGGCCAAAATGTTACCATATGTTATCCTTTAGAAGAAACAGGGACAGCACATCCTGGCCGACAGTCGGTTAATATCACCACTTTAAGAACATCACAGGGTGTTAAGGGGGGGCTGAGTCATGGGTGAACATAGTCTTATGTTTTACAGGCTTTTAGCTGGCCTATTACAGTATGTATTAGTGCGTGCTGTGAGATGTCTCGACGCCAGTATATGTTGTCCTGTTTAAATCGGGGTACATGTATTGATTCCCTCGAAGGCCTGTCACTTCTTTGTGGAAAAACATTCCAAGTCCTCTAGCGTTTTGAAATAGGCAGCACAGACCGTGTCACAGTCGCTCTCCTGTGCTGGAGCCCTGGGCGGCCGAGGAGCAGCTGTGGGCCCACTCCCCTCTGCCCGCTGTGAGGATGCCTGCCCCTTGCAGTGATGCAGCCGCCCTCAGCCACGCCCCCCACACTGCTTCTGAAAGGCTTTGTCCAAATTTCCCCGGGGGCCGTAGCCGGGCGTGGTGGCGCACGCCTTTAATCCCAGCACTCCAGAGGCTGAGGTAGGAGAAGCGTTGTGAGTTTGAGGCCGGCTTGGACTACAACGCAAGCACATGGCCGACCTGAGCTACATAGTACAACCCTGCCTCAAAAAACCAGGGCTGGGAGTTTGGCTCAGTTGACTTAAGCACCTGTCTGACAGGCGCGAGGTTGTGAGTTCAATCCCTAGTGCTGCAAAAAAATTTCCCCGGCCTGTGGCGTCGGCCTCCTCGGGATCCAGCTTTGTGCTGGGGGCTGATCTGGGGCTGGGCAGGGACTTGGGGGTGCGAGGCCCATGTGGTGTTGGTGGAGTTCAGTGGCAGTTGAAGCTTATTTTTAAAAGGTATTTTTAAGGCATCACCCCGAGCACATAGAAACTAACACCTCCAGCGTTTGCACTGAAAAAGCAGTTCCCAGTGAATTTCCAGGCGGTAGTCTGGCTACTGCCACAGGGTCCCAGCCCAGCAAGTTAGGTTTGCTTCCTGCAACGGGACACTTCCTCCTCTCTCTCAGGGGACTAGAAGAGTGCAGGAAAGGGCTGGATTTCAGTTCCGTTTGCCAGGCAGAGTTTGAGGTTTAACACTTGAGGAGTGGAAGCTCATGTGGAGCACACCTAGCAGACACACCTGCAATGGAGTTGTGTCCCCGGAGGACACGGGGCTGCCGCCAGCCCAGGAGGAGTGTCCCTGGGTGCCTCTGGGCGGGGGGCCAGTGTTGAGGGTGCTGGGCACAGGGTGGCCTGCGTCCCCTCCCTGCAGCCTAGCCGCGCCCACTGCAGGAATGGGAAAGCCGGCCACCCCCCAGTGGCACCCTGTGGACTGACCTTTATGGCCAGCTGTGTGTCCCCTTATCTGCACCGGGTAATAATAGGACAGAGATCATGCCGCGAGTGCTGAGTGTGGCCTGCTTGTCTCCCGCAGTGGCAGCTATGAGCATTGAAACGATTGGGAGGTATTTTTGTCTGGACAGAGCTGGGACGTGTGACAAATGCAGAGGGCCCAGGGGCTGGGGCCCCTGTCCCTGCTGCAGACCCCGCCTCGACGTTGGTGCCCTGTGACCCTGCCTCCATGGTAGAGCACTTCAAACGCTGTCTTCCTTGCGTGTGAACCCTGCAGCCATCCCTCTCACACTTGCAGGGTGAAAGAAGAGTTATTCACAGGAGTGGAGAGGGGAAGCCCCTCGATTTAAAAGGCAACAGTGGTCAAAGCCAGTGCACACCTTTTGCTTTCATTCTCCTGGTGGTGGGATGAGCCCGGGTCTTGAGCTGCACCACCTGACCCAGGCGACCAGTTTCAGCAACTTCTTGGGTTGGGCTGAGAGCAGGGGCCACGAAGCTCCCCCAGCAGCCGGTGACAGTGACCATAACTGTGGCTGGCCCTGCCCCAAGGGACAGCTAGGTGCTCAGGGCCTAGGGCTGCCAGGCAAGGAGAGAGTTCCACCCACACGGAGGGTCCCCTGGGTGAGCATGGCCATCTGGGGATCTCCTCAGGGAGCACTGGGCCTGCGGGGAGATCCCGTGTCCTCCCGCTTTGGGACTTAACACAGACTCGTTGTTTGCCCTTTCCTGTTGACAAAAGCTGTGTCCAAAAGGAAAATAGCCTGGTCTCCTGATGCTGGGAGCAGAAGGGATCTGGGGATCTGGAGGAGACTTGGGGCCCAGGGAACGGCTCTAGGCTAGGTGACCCAGGCTTCCCTGCTGCAGGCTGTGGAGGTCAGTGCAGTGCCCCCATTTCTGAGGCTGCTCCCCCATGGCTCTGTGCCTGCAGTTGCCTCCTGGCTGCTCTCTCCTGCACACTTCCAGCCCTCCCCTTGGTCCCCTGGGCAACTCCCCTCCGTTCCCTCCTCCTTTTCCTCTTCCCCTTCCCCTCCCTCCTCCCCTTTCCTCTTCCCCTTCCCCTCCCTCCTTCCTCCCTCTTTCCCCTCCTCCTTCTCGTCCTCCCACCTCTCCATCTCCTGTGGCCTCTTAGGAGGGCTCAGCCTTCTGGGGTCCAAGGGCAGCTGACCAGAGTCCTGGGAGCCCCAGTGTCAAGTTTAGGGCAAGGGAGCTGGAGGGTTTTGCAGGAGGCTCCAGGCCCAGGCATGTGAACCTGAGTACTGCAGAGCTGTGCACAGGAGTGGTGGACAGCTTCCAGTGGGAAGTGAGTACTCCTGGGGCTCCTCTGAGGCACCCTGCGACCAGGCTTCTCGACCATAGAGGCGCACCGTGATGAAAACAGCACCTGCCTATTGTGGACTGACTAGGTCCGCAACCTCCCCAGTGAGTGGACCGCGAAGGCTTAAATAAATGAGACTAGTTGTATGATTTTAGGACTCCAGGAGGATCAAAACCCTCTAGCAGAACTGGACAGTCTCCGGGGCTTAGACAAGAAACTTCTCTGGGTGGCCCACATTGACTTGGTTTTCAAACAGTGCAGGGGTTAGAGGAGCAAACGCAGGAGACTGAGCAGGAATGGTTCGAGGACTTTTCCAAGTAACAGGCTGTGTTAATTTAGGAGAACTATCCCATGTTAATTTAGGAGAACTGTCTTATGTTAATTTAGAAGTATCTTAGGAGAAAGTCTCCAGGTTGACTTTCAGACAGGAGTGAGATGCCTGCAGCTCAGTCTTTATCAGTTAATTGGGGTAGAGAGTCAGGCATCCTCAGCTGTGACCTTACCCTGTCCTTGGAAGTGTCAGGCATCACAGGCCACACTGCAGGCCTCAGCCAGGACCAGCGACCCACAGCACTTCACTTACTGAGTTTGCTGCCCGTCTCCAGATAGGGGCCTAGGCCTTGGACAGACTCGAAAGTAAACATACAAGTCCAGTTGGTTAATTTTAAACCCTGCTCAGAGCCACTTTGTCGTGGTCTCCCACCCCCCTGCCCCCAAGGGCAGTTGCAGCCCCAGCAGCAAGGCAGAGGTGCCGGGTCCCTACTGGCCTGGAGTAGACCGGAAACTTGCAGTCCTGCTCTATAGACCCAGCGCCTTGGGCCTGTGCCTGGAGCTAAGCCCGTGGGGCCCACGTTCCAATGCAGCACAGTGGCCTCCAACCTGGAAGCTGAGGCAGCAGTGTCCTCCTGAGCCAGGCGGAAACTCCATGTCCGGGTCACAGGTAGGGCGCTGGGTCTGCACCCCGCACCCACGGCCACCTGCTGGCACAGAAGTCCCAGGTTCCCTGGGCTGTGCCTGCCACATGGCCCAGCGGCCAGCAGAAGTGACCAGGTCACATTCCAGTCTGGAGAGGCCGCCGATGGCCAGGCAAAGACAGCAGTGTGTGGGAAGGACAGTGGTGGTGGTGGGGAGATGGCTGACCTGGCTGACCTGCGGGTATGGACCGTAGAGTCACCCCAGTGAATTCACACTCTGACCCGGCTCTGCAGGCCCCAGGAACTGGTGACCTGAGACAGCCTACACTGAGCTGGACCCCATTCCGGGACTGCAGAGGCCTGAGGACTGTGGGGCCAGCAGGCAGAGCTGGGGCCTCGGCAGGCCGTGTGCGCGCGCGCACGTGTGTGTAAGTGCACAGGTCAAGGATAGGACACCTGTTGAGATGGAAGGGATGCTCCAGGAACAGGCCAGAGATGTCCATTTGAAAACCTGGCTACAGAGTGGAGCGTGGTGGTGGTGCACAGCTGTGATCCCAGCACTCTGGGAGGCTGAGGCAGGAGGATCACAAATTCAAGTTAAGCCTGGGCAACTCAGCAAGGTCCTGAGCGGTGACTAAGCATGGAGACCCTGGGTTCAATCCCCAGGGCAAAGACAAAACACAGCCCATTCCGGGTGATGAAGAGTAGGAGAAGCGGGAGGCAGGGCCCGCCGGAACCTGGGCTCTGGGCTCTGGGCTCTGGGCTCTGGGTGGGGCCTCAGAGTGACTGGCAGAGTGGACCCCAGCCTGTGGGCCTTGGCAGGAAGCTCCTCTAATTTCTGAGCAGAGAGGCCCTTCCCCATCTACCACATGCCCCTGGCTGTGTGCCTCCATTTCCCCCTTTTCTCCTCCTGCCGTTGAGCTCCTGGCTGCCGACATGCCCAGGCGGCTCCAAGGCCTGGCCTTGCAGGGCTGGGACGCAGAGGGCCGTCCCAGCAAGGACACTGTTTTGGGGAGGTGATTGCACTCCTCACGTGGGTATGCCTGTGACAGCCAGACTCGATGGGGGGGCAAAGCGCCCACTGCAAGGCTGGCACAGGCCAAGTGCCCTCGCCATGGGGGCAGCAGCTCCCTGGCCGCTGGCCTGAGTGATTGAGTATTTTTTGGGCGCTCAATCTGAAGTGGCACAGAGAAAATGAGAGCGAGAGAGATAAGGAGGAGCCCTTTAATGCGGAGGGTATGGGAGAGCTTTGGGGCCGGGGAGGGTGTAGAAGCTCTCAGCAAGAACAAAGAAGTGTAGTTACTTTTATCAGTTCTGGCTGGGGGAGGAGTTTGGGCGGTGGGCAAAATGACATGTTAACAGCTGATTTGAAGGAGCATCTGCCTGTGTAAAACAGGAGACAGAAAGATTTACTGGGGGCAGAGGGTGGAGGCTTGGGGGGTTGCGGAGTCTTGGGATTGGAGAGGGCTCGGTGCACGCACAAAAAAGGAGCGGGCGGTTTATCTCTGGAATCAGAACACAGAGCTCACTCTTGGAGAGCTAAGTTGTTTCTCTGGGTCCGGGCCCAAGTTGGGCGGATGTCATATTACAGATAGCCAAGCCCTGGGCTAGCAGAAGTTAGCCCTGAGCACCGATGCCTACTCCTCCACGCCCGTTCCTTAGGCCCTGCGCACAGGTGTCCGGCGTCGCGGTCCTGCCAGGTCCCGCGCGGTCAGTGCCAGGCGGTGGCGCCTTTCCTTCCAGTGTCCGCAGTCCCCGGCACAGCGGGATGGGGCGAGTCTCAGGAGGGATACGGGGTGTCGCGGAGCCCTGCGGCCTCACCTTGCTGGTTCCTCAACCCCGGCCCTCAGGCTAAGCAAGCGCCGCGCGCCGCCCGAACTCGCCCCACCTCTCCGCGCTCAGGCCCTCGGGCTGGGGGCGTGTTCGAGGGCGTGCGGACCTGCGGGCCTGGGCGTGGCCCGCGGGTGGTGGGGCGTGGCCTAGGGCAGGGGCGTGACCTGGGGCTGGGCGTGGCCCGCAGGCGGTGGGGCGTGACCCAAGGACAGGGGCGTGGCCCTCGGTAGCAGCAAGGAGCCTTCCTGCCGCGCAGTTCCGCCCCTTCCCGCTGGTCCGCCAACTTTTGGGCGGCGCGGGGCGGGCAGGTGCGGTCACGTGGGTGGCCCGACGAACCCCGCCCCGCGCGCAGTCCCGCGCAGAGTCCACGGCGGGGCAGCCGGCTCTGTCGCCATGCCCACCAACTTCACCGTGGTGCCAGTGGAGGCGCGCGCTGGCGAGGACGGGGATGGGGCTGGGGAAGCTGCGGCCGAGCGCACCGAGGTGCCGGGGATCCCCACGGGCGTCGAGTCCGAGCGCCCCAGCTCGGGTGAGCGCGGTACCTGCTCGGGCGGTGGGGGCGGATGGGGCTGGGGTGGCCCGGCGTGGCGTGCCCGACGTTGGGGCGCCCCGCTGCTCCCCGCGGAGCTCCGGGCGAGTGGCATGCCTGCTCGCGCCTGGCGCCGGCCCGGAAGCGCCTCCTCTCCGGGGCTTGGACGGGAGGCGCGGAGCTGCGTGGCGCCCTAGGGGTAACCCGGGCCCTGGTGGCCCTTGGAGCGGCGCAGGCGCCGTGCCGGGCTCACCCGCGCGGCTGCCCGGCACGGGGCATCTCCCAGGAGCACCGTCCCGCGCGCCATCCCGGCTGGGACTCCCCGGGGTCACGGGAAGGACGCGGGTCGGCGCCCGCGCCCTCTGACGCTCTTTGTTCCCAGTCACGCTGTCTCTGGGGCACTTTCATTTTCCGCGGGGTGGGTCGGCCCGGCCCCGCAGCAAGCTCCCACCACCTGCCCAGATCCCAGCCTCCTCCTGGAGAGGGCCGGTCACCTCGGGCCGGGCTTCATCTCTGGCTTCCCCCTCTGGGTCTGCTGAGTAGGGCCCCGATGCCCAGCTCACACACAGCCGCAGGCCCTGCCCCGGGAGGAGGAGCGAGGCGCGGTCACTCAAGTGAATAGGTCCTCCGCCGGCCTTGCCTTCTGTTGCTCACTGCCGGGCAGGAAGGGCCGGGCCCTGCTCTTTGTACGCTGTTAGCAACCTTTGGACACAAGCAGGAGCACCCACTGTGAAGTGCCCAGCATGCATTCCCAGGGGTCAGCCACCTCCCCGGGTGGCCCCTGCCATGACTGAACTGCTGCCCAGGCTCCTGCTGGGAGTGTCTGGGGGTGGCCTTCTGGCTGTGGCCCTGAGACCAGGCAGAACCTCAAGCCCGGCCTTTGCTCTGCGCGGGGCCTAGAAAGACTCTTCGCCCCAGAGCTCCTGTGTGGTTTGTGTTTTAGTCAGGGGCTTTGAGCTGTATGTCAACGCAGGATGCCAGTGTGTCCGAGAGGGTGAACCCCTTGCTCAGCCCACCTGCCTCCTGCTGTGTTCCCGGTGAGGGCTGGCCAGGACTCTTCCTTCCCGCACACTGGTGGGAAGAGTGCCCGAACGGGACTCCCGCACGTTCTCAGGGTCCCCGATGCAGTGAGCTGGCCTTGGTGCAGAGTTGGTGCAGCCCTCGCACACTCAGCTCCCCAGCGGGGAGGTTTCCGAGCTCCGCTGTGCCGTGAGGGCCCGGCGTGCTGCTGTCATCCTCTTTTGTCACAAGAGCTGTTGGGCCTCAGCGGTGGTGGAGATACTTAGGCCAGCAGAAGGGGCCTGGCGGAGAAGGGGCTGCAGGCCTGGCTTCTTGGTGGGAGGTTCCAGAGAAGCTGGGCAGAGCCAGGCCAGAGCCCCTTCCAAAGACCACTGAGTGTGGCCCAGGACAGGATCAGATCTGCCTGATGATGGTGAGTTTGGTGCGTCGTGGTGGGTCCCTGTCCTATCCCTGGGGTGTTACAAAGCAGTGCTGTGGTGGTGTCGGTCTCCTGGGCCACCCCAGCTTGCTGAACAGAGGGACTCGGGTCCAGAGCGAGGGCATGGGCCCACCAAGGTTGGGCTGTTCAGCCTGCGCAGGGCCTACCTGGGCCTGGGCCCCGGGGCACAAGGAGCAGGTGTGGCTGTCTTGGCCCCTTCCACGGCTAACCTGTAGGAGGTATGGCCCAAGAGGGTGCAGCCGGCCTGTGCTGCAGTCCTGTCAGCATCCGCTCTAGGCTGCGCCTTAACCTTGAACCGTCCCTGCTGCGGTGATTGGAAGGGCCTGCAGCCATGGCCTGAGAGGCCGTCCGATGGAAGCCCCTGCCCTGCTGCCTGTGCACCCCTCTCCCTGCAGCCCTGCTTTGGCCCCTTGCAAGCCTCCTGCCTCCCCACCGGGGACGGCACTGTGCCCGTCCGCACGGTGTTCTCGGGTGAGGCTGTGAGACTTCTCTAGGTTTCTCATTCGGGCTCTCAGTGAGTAGGGAAAGCCACCTGAGTGAGGTGCCTGTTGTGAGACTGGGCCTGGTCAGCTGCCGGGCCTCCTGGTGGCTGGGGCACGGCGGGGTGGGGAGCTCCCTGGGACCCCGTGACCGCAGGCCTCACCCTGGGGCAGCACTGCCTGGGTGTGGTTGTAGTTCCTCCTTTTGGATTCCTTTTCCTTGCTTGGTGCTCTGTTGCTGGGCTGGCGCTGGTCACGTGCAGGTCCCCTGACCCTCCCCGACACTGCTGGACAGTCAGGCTCACCTTTGTCCTGTGCAGCTGGCTGGTGTGGGTGGGCGGTGGCGCTGCTCTGTGTTATCCTTGTAGCTGCTGTGCCAAATGGTCTCGGCCACCGCTCAGCCATGGGATTCGGGAACAATTCAGTGAGGAAGTGGACCCGCAGCCAGGTGTGGTGGCGCATGCTTGTGATCCCAGCACTTGGGAGGCTGAGGCAGGAAGATCAGAAGTTCGAGTCCTAACTGGGTGACTTAGGGTGAGTCTGTCTCAAAACAAAGGGGGCTGGGACGAAGTTCAGTGGTGGGCACTCCTGGGTTTCCATCCTCAATACCACACTATAGGAAAACTCAGGAGACAGCTGAGGATTTAGCTCAGTGGCACAAGTGCCAGCCTGGCAGGTGCAAGGTTGTGAGTTCAATCCCCTGTACCAAAAAAAAAAAAAAAAAAAACCTCAGGAGACAACACTTCCTGCTGAACAAGGACCGAAAGTGGCGGCTCCATCCTGGGTTTCAGGAAAGGATGGGTCCCAGTGACACTGCAGGCCGCCCGAGCGGGGACAGGCGGGGCATGGATCTGGGCGTCACCTAGTCGGCAGTCCTTGGAGGTAGGCAGTGAGGGTTCTGGATGTCCTTGGGAAGTGTGTGGTTTTGGTGAGTGGAGGGTGAGGACATGACCTTGACTGGGTTCCTGTTTTGGAACTGGAGGAGCTGGGGGTGCCTCTCAGTGGTGAGTGCTTGCCTGCTACGCACAAGGGCCTGGGTTTGAGCTCCAGGGCTGCGAAACAAAACCACCCAGGCTGGACAGGATGGTGCACTCTGTAAATCTCAGCTGCTCAGGAGGCTGAGGCAGGAGAATGGCAAGTTTGAGTTCAACCTGGGCAATTTAGGCCCTGTCTCAAAATAGAAAGTGCTGGGGTTGCAGCTCAGTGCGGGAGCGCTGTGGGTTTGATCCGAAGTACTGCAAATAACAAAAACCAAATGGAAACAAAGGTTGCACAGGAAGCAGGTGGCTGTCTGTCCTGTCTCTAGGTGACGGGCCCTGCCCTTGGAAGTGGGTGGTCAGGTTGTCTCTCGAGCTTGTGTGTGAGTGGGAGGGTGCGAATGTGTGCCTGCCACAGGGGTGGAGGAGGGCTTGGTCACGAGGTGGTGTGTGATGCTTTGTCTTCCTGCTTCAGGCCTCATCCAGTGAGTGGCAGCTCACCTGCCTCGCACCTGGGTCACCTGCCTCAAAACCTGGGTCTGAGTCTGTCCCAGCTGTGGGCCTATCATGGTGAGAAGAGCCTCTGACTGGCCCATAGCATCCTCTGGGCTGTCCCCTGCCAGCCAGGTGGGGGCTGGATCAGGGAGCAGCTGCTGGTGGCTGCCAAGAGGGCCTGGCAGGTGCTGGTCCACACAGCTACCGCAGGTTCTCGTGGATGGTTCTCCTAGGCTGTGTCCCTCGTGGGTCCCCTCCCATCCAGGGACAACAGGATTCTGTGTGTGGCATCAGGGTGGGGGGTGGTTCTGCGGCGCAGAGCGAAAGAGGCTGGGGTCCAGGCACCCCCTGGGGATGTGGTGGGTGTCCAGGGGCACAGGGTCTGAGCAGGGCGGGTGTGAGTCGGGCTCCAGAGCCTCCAGCATGGCAGCCCCAGGTGCCGCAGCAGTGGAGAAGTCGGTGGAGAGGCGGCCTGAGCTCACCAGGCGTGGCCCTGAGAGTGGGCTTGTGTGCATGCATGTACGGGGTGGGAGTCCCAGGGCGACCCCCAGCAGTGCAGGGCACCTTGAGGAAGGAGGCTTCACCCAGAGGGAGAGAGCCTGGCGCAGAGCAGCTGCGGTGCTGTGTCCTTCGCATGTTCCCCACGTCTCTGGGCTGATGTGGCGCCAGTGTTGGAAGCCCCCCAAGTCCAGGAGTGGGAGTCACATGGTCCTGTCTGGCCCACCGTCTGTGGCTGGGTAGGGTGCTGGACTTCAGCTGGGCTTCCCTGGAGGAGGCGACCCCAGGAGTGCACCCCCACCAGATCCCCTCCTGGACTCAGAGGGTGTTGCAGGAGGGCTGTCTGCAGGGTCTTGGCTGCATTGGCCCTGGCCCAGCAGTGGACCTTTGTCATGGCCTTTTCCTGCTGGGCACGGGCCCACCATCCTGAGCAGCCAGCCGGGCCTGACCAGGGGCTCCCAGGCTCCATGGCTTGCTGTCCTGGGGTGTGCGGTGGTGACCCTGCAGAGGGATGCCCACTGTGGCTCCCACTGGCTCCTCCTGGGCTGCCAGGCCCTGTCCTTTCTGCTGGACTATGACGTCCGAGGCTCACCTGAGGGCAGACGTGAAGTTCAGCTTCAGCATTAAATGGCCCCAAGGGCGTGGCTGGCGGATAGAAGCTGCTCCCTAGTGACAGCCGTGCTGGGGACAGGAGCCTGGTGCGGGGGCAACTGCCAGGGATGAGGAGCTGGCACAGCCATGGGGACAGGAGGGACAGGTGACCTGGGGTAGGGGCTGGGGTCCTTGGTACTTGTGAGGAAGGCTAGGCTGTTGCTATGCAGGGACAAGGCTGGTTTCAGCACCAGCCACTTCTCGAGGCTGCCCTGCTGGAGCTGGGGAGCAGGCCAGGAGCAGGGTCCTGTGTCCAGGGTGCCCAGTGGCCTGGCCCAGGGCCTCTGTCTGTTGGGCCTGCAGGCCCCTGTCCATGATGAGGAAGGACCTGCAGGAGCTGGATTTGGGGTTTCCAGGCCCGTTGGCGGGTCCCCGCGTGCCTGTTCCCAGTGAGCCTGTGGCGGTGTGTCTGGAGAGGCTGAGTGCAGATGGTCCTTTCCGCTGTGTGGTGCTCTGCGCTGCATGCAGGGCTGACCGCCCAGTCCACGTGGGAAGTGGGAAGGGGTCTGTGGGGCCCATAGGAGGGACATCTGGTGTCCCAGGCAGATAGGCCACTGGGGCCTGGGGCAGGGCCTGATGTGCCGGTGTCCTGCGGTGTCCCGTGGATTGTGGTTGCTGGGCCTAGGTTCCTAACTGCCAAGCACCTGTCCCCTCAGCGTGATGCATCCCCGAGACCTCCTGCCTACCTCGGCGTCTCTCCCTTCAGCTGCTCTGTCAGAGTGGCCCTGATCGCTCATCTCTTGTCTCCATCTGGGGACTCTGGGGACTCTGGCGCCAGAGGCTCAGCCGCTGCCCTTGGGGAGGATCAAGTGCCACTGCATCAGATGGGGCGGCCAAGCCGGGTCGGGCTCACGTTCCCGCGCCTTAGCCGGGGTCCTGACCCAGCCCTGCCAGGACGGTCACAGGAGTGGCCAGGCCCCTCTCCCTGCCTGTTCTGCGCCTTGGCCTCAGCCTGAGGGGGCAGTAGCACCTTCTCCCTTCCATGACTTGACAGTCCCCCCAGGCTTTGTCCTGTCGGCAGAAGGTCCCACAACCCCTCACCAAGTGCCGGTCGCAGAGCTGTGTCCCAGATCCCTGCTGTCTTGGGCCTCTCCACGGGGCAGTGCAGTCTGCGACATGGACCTGGGGCTTCCTGCAGGGGTGTGCTAGGTGCAGATCAAGCATGGTGCATGTGCAAGACTGTGTACACGTGAGCATGCACACACATGGGCTCCAGCACACGTCTGCATGTGTGTTGTGTGCATGTGCTACATATCAGTGGCGTGCACTGTGAGTCACATGCTGCACCCGTGTGTGGTGTGCGGGCCTGACCGTGGCTCGTGGACTTGTGGTCACACCTCCTGTTCGGTGCCTGTGTCTGTCTCGGGAAGTGAGCCGGGTGTCTCCTGTGCGTCCCTGAACTCTGGGTTGTGTAGGTGTCAGATTTGAAATGCTCTTGAGCAGGTGTCTGCCCAGCCCGTCACCCCGAGAGTTGGTGGAAGGAGTATGTCGGCTGGCACTCCACGTGCTGGCAGCAGTGCGTCCCATTAGTTCTAGAGGCCTTGCCTGATTCAGCCCATGTCCCCAAGCTTTTCCGTGTTTCTGGAGCGAACATTTGGTCCCCTGAACCATGGGGTGGGTGGCATTCCCCGGCCAGGGTGAGTGGGAGGGCACTGCCCATGGCCTCGTCTGGGGTTTCTGCTCCTGCCTTGACCCAGCCCAGGTGCCCGGGCTGTGTGTCGCGGCGGCAGGACGTCCACACCTCCATCTCCGTGTGCCTCACACGGGCGCCACTGGCATCGGGTGGCAGCAACCTTGAAGCGAAGGGTGTTTTGGGTGGAGGAAGTGGATCTGGCGAGGGCAGTGGTTGGGGAGCAAACAGGACAGGACTCACTCCGGAGAGTCACTCCGGCTTGCAGGGACACAGCAGCCAGGGCTCTGGGCTCTGTCCCCGCCTGAGCCAGGGTGATGGGGAGGGACTGTGGTGGTTGGCCCTGCCCATGTCGGTTAGTCGGGAAGAGAACGCTGGGTAGAGGGTTGCTGGCACAGAGAGGCCATGGTGCTTCTGGTTCTCAGGGTTTTCCCCCTGTTCACCCCTCTGCACCGCACTGCTCCGGCCAGAAGCCTGCTTGGCCTGAGCACTGCAGTGCAGGACGCTGTGGCCAGGCCTCTGCGCATAGGCAGGTCCCCATGTGACCCCGCGGTCTGTGCGCCTTGGAGCTGAGCACACTTCCTGCGGTGTTGGGGGCAGGAAAGGGTGGAGGCTGCCGGCATCTCAGCCCGCTCAGTGACCAGTGACCAGTGACCACTGACCGTGGGGAAGGCAGGCGTCGCTGAGGCCCACAGGCCACCCTCTGCCCCTCCCTCTGGAGCCTTCCTGAGAGGTGGCCTTGGGTCCCTGTCAGGTCCCTGTAGGAAGGACGGAGGGGGCCGGCTGTAGCCCAAGGAGGAGGCTGTGCCTGGAGGCAAGCTAGGCCTGGCAGCGAGGCGATGGTGGCTGTGGGTGTGTGGCTTCTGCCCACTGACACCTGGACACTTCCTGGACTTGGACAGCCAGAGACGGGGGTTGGGGTACCCTGGAGTCACGCACAGTTCAGGAAGGGCTCGGCAGGCCTGTGCCTGTGCGCCAGGGCTGATTCTGCTTGCAACCTCCCCTGGTCTGCAGAAGAGGCCTCCCCACCTGAAGGCCCCCTGTACTGCGGGGGCCAGGATCAGCATCCTCACAGGGGGCTCTGTGCTCTGCTGCTCACCAGCAAGGGGCCCCCGTGAGACTCTGGGGAGCCTGCACCTGAGGTTGCCTGTGGCTGGTGTCTTGAGCGCCCATCCTGTGATCTGGGATGGGTCGCATGCCTTCCCCGCAGCACTGGTGACACAGGCTGCCTGGAGAGGCGTCTGGTGTCTGCTCCTCCATGTGGGCTCCCTTGTGCATCCCGCCGAGTCTCCTCGCCAGCCCCACCCAGCCCTCCTGTTCTCCTTTCCCACGGTTGGCACCCGGCTCATGGGTACTCTGCTCCCCACTCTGCTTTCCTGCCCCCGTGTCTGGGCAGCTGGGGCATCTGCAGGGAGGTAGTGGGTGTTGCAGGGTGGGGTGCGGCAGCCTCTGGCCACAGAGGCTCCAGCATGCCTGGGCTGGTGGAGGGCATGGACCTCCAGGGCAGAGCTGTCCAGAGACCTGTGTCCTTCGCAAGGCTGTGGAGAGGGTGAGCTCAGGAAGTGGCCGCCCTGCAGAAAGGCAAGAGCTGGTGGGGCCCCAGGACTTCTTTCCAGAAACCTTGGGGCATCTATTGCTCTCTGAATCCCACCTATTTTTGCAGAATGGGCCCTGTATGGTGCTCAGTGCCTGCCTTCTGTCCATGCAGGTCAGGACGGTGTGACAGACATTTTCATGACGCATCTGCAGCCTCCTAAGGAGAGGTCCCTCCTCGGAGCCGCTTCTCCTCTCCTCTGTGCTGTGTCCCTGGGGGCTCTGGCTAACCACCTCGGCCAGACGGCTCCCCCCACCTGAGGCTTACAGGTGCAGGTCGTGGATATGGCTAGCCCCTCCTGGATTTCATTGGCTGAAGGTCCTTGTTTTACAACCTTATTCATCATGTTTCTTGGTGACAAAAGCCACCAGCTTTGTCATACTCTAAGGCAGGAGAGGAACTGCTGCGACCTGCTGTTTTTGTGTCCTCCTTCTGGTCCACAGGGCCTCCCAGGGCCCAGGTGTCGGACAGTGGTACGGTCCGTGGCTGTGTTCTGCGGGGTGGAATCCTACGGCTCACAACGTCCTGAGTTTGGCCCGGTGCAGCCTGGATGCAGACCAGCCCTCTCAGGGAGTCAGGTGCAGGCCGCAGACGTCAGGCCCTGGCCTCCTGAAGGGAAACAACTGGCTTTTAGAAAGCAGTGCTGTAAATGGTTGAGCATTTTCAGTCTTTAAGTGTGGGGTGCCCAGAAAGGGGCTTATCTTTGGGGAGGCAGGGGGACTGTGTTGTTGGGGGTTTGGCATCCTGGTGACCGCGTGACCTTCTGTCGTGCTGTTCATTAGCATCCGCCCAGCTGACGGATGCCACAGGTGCCTTGCCGATGAACCCTGCTGGCTGCCCCCGCCGGCAGCCCCCGCCCTGCAGGCAGCAGGTGTCTGGGTCCTGCCCTCCCGGCCGGGGTGGCGGCTGTGTTTAAGGGCCTGGCTGAGGACACCTGATCCGGTCGCTCGTCACGTCATCTCTCTGCTTCATTCTGCCGCCAGAGGCCACCCCAGCAGTGCCCAGTACCTGGGGACGGCGCCTCAGGGACCCTGCCCTGGAGACGCGGCAGGTGGCTGCAGCCCCGGCCCTCCTCGGTCTGGGCTCGGATCCTGCCAGCCGTCATGAGTGTGCAGACTGACGGGGACGGGGACTCCAGTGCAGGTGAGTGGCTTTGTCCCCAAGCCCTGGCGGGCCGTGTCTGGTGACTTGGGCTCCGGCCTGGGGTGTGAGCCCTGCCATGGGCATCCTGCCTTCGGAGCCCGCTGTGTGCAGATTGCATGGGCGACGAGTAGGCTTTGTAGTACGTGGTCTAGTGTGTGCGCTTACAATCAAGGTGGCCTTCGTGGAAACTTTAACTGTGAATCCCTTCACAGAAAACAAGCAGAACGCCAGCTGTTCAGGAGGCCGAGGAAGGAGAATTATACATTCGAGGTCGGCCTGGGCAATTTAGCAAGATGTTATCTCCAAGTAAAAATAGAAAGGACCGGGAGTGCAGCTCGGTGGGAGGGCAGTTTCCTAGCCTGTGCGAGGCCCGGGCTCTGTGTCCACACAGAAAGCCGCGAACTGAAACCCGGAAGAGTTAGAGGAGATCCTACAGTCAGAAAATTACCAGGATTGAAGTGGGCCGTGGCGCTTCCAGTTTCTGGAAACGCGGATG
The DNA here is from genome assembly GCA_004363535.1 of Dasyprocta punctata. Lineage (NCBI taxonomy): Eukaryota > Metazoa > Chordata > Mammalia > Rodentia > Dasyproctidae > Dasyprocta > Dasyprocta punctata. The sequence goes on along the minus strand of RJWM01000414.1, from coordinate 9,483 downwards.
AAACCCCTGGGAGGGAATGTCCCACTCAGACCAGGCATCTGGCAGTTGGGCGGATGGGATGAGGCTGGGGCGCAGACGTCTCTGGGACCCCACGCAGACCGATTCCTCTCCAGGGCTGGTTCTGCGCAGAATCGGCCCACATCTGCCTGTGAGGGCCCTTTCCTGCCTACTCACCTTGCTGAGCACTGGAAAGGATCCTCTCGCAGTGGAGGAGACGTCCTTTTAAATGACTGCTGCTAGAATTGTGGCCTAGGGCTCAGCAGATAACAGAAAGTGCTTGAGGTTGGCCGCAGATTTGGGTGGTCCAGCATGGCCCCGAATTGGAAGGATTTCACCACCCCAAGGGGCCCTTGCTCCCCTTCTCATGTTTTCCTGGCTTCCACACCCGCTTTGCTGTGGTGAGCCCCAGCATGAAATCCAGGGATCAGTGAGGCCACACGGACCCCGTGGTCCCTGGCGCCTGTGTGAGTTGAGGCCGTGACCCCTGCGGCCCAGCCTGGCCCTGTGCTTGGGTGGTGTGTGCTGTGTGACGTCTGCCTGGGCTTCTCAGCCCCCTGGCCGCCCCGTGAGACGGGCCAGGTATTCATGCCACACCAATGGGCCGCTCCTCGGGTTTTCTGTCCCTCTGCCTCCACTTTGTGGGTCTTTGTTCTCCTAGTCGGGAGACGAGACATCCCAGTATGCAGCCCTGCGTCACTGCTCCCAGGGGCCAGGCTGGAGGACAATGGTTCCCTGCACGCGGCAGCTTCAGGTGCACGTTTCTCTGCCCGCGCTGATGGCAGAGTTTCAGGTAAACGACTGTGCCACGAGCCCCCAGCCATGCTGGGCCGGGTCCTCCTGAGTGGGCAGAGGGCACAGGCTCTGGGCACCGCTTGCCCCTTCCCTTCTGCGCCGCTGCCTCTGCTGGGATGAGGAACCTGAGCTCCAGCAGCCGGCAGTGACTTTGTCCAAGGTCATGAGCTTGGGGTTGGCTCCCTATGAGGGAGAATCTGAAACCCGTGGGGCGTGGGCGCCTGGCCCCTCCGGGTCCCCTGCTGTGATGCGGGGTGGGGTGCGCTGGGTGTGGCCGTCCTGTCTTCTGCACGCTGTCGCAGGCTGTCATTCGTGCTGCTGTCTGTCAGGGGTTGTGGCGGGACCCCGACCCACGCGGGAGGCCTGCAGGCAGGCAGACCTGAGGGCGCTCACACCTGACTTCCATCCCTCTGTTGGCTCAGCTGCAGGTGGCAGCAAGGTTGCAGGAGCCCAGACAGTTCCTCCCCGTCCCTGGCTCCCCGAGTGGTGGCATCGGCCTTGGCTGCCCTGTGGCCCTCCCTTCGCCCCCCACCTGGCTCCACCTTTCACACACAGTGTGCACACCAGCACAGGTGTGCAGCCATGCCCTGGCGCACAGGCACACGCGTGCACACACACATACAGGTCTCAGAGAGCGTGTTTCGTGACAGTAGACGCTGTTTTCCTCACTCGTCTTCTGAGTGCATTCACCAAACCGGAGTGAGTGCTGAGATCAACAAAGGACTTCAGTCATCAGGTTTCACCCGGAAGCCGTGCAGTGTCGCTAGAAGCGAAGTTTGGGTTCTGCTGTGTGCACAGTGGATAGCGACACCCGCTGTGCCCCCTGCAGACCCAAGGAGCCCTGTCCTCCCTGCGCGCCCTTGGCAGTGCTGTGTTCCGGAAGCACTGGGCTGCTCACGGTCCTTGGAGTCGCTAAGGCTCCTGCCCAGGCTGGGATGTGGCTGGCGGGCGCGCCTTCCTTTGTCCTCCTCCGGGCTTTGCCGGCCATCTGCAGTGTGGAGCATGGACAGGGGTGGTGGTGGTGGTGGTGCAGAGTGTGGACCCGGTCCTGCTGCTCATTCCAGTGGGGCGCTGTGCGGCACAGTGAGGTTTGGCCCACCTTGTCCCGCTGCCGCCCTGCGTCTGGTGCTGGGCTTCACCTGTACCTTGAGGTCTTTGTCTGCCGTGAGCAGGGACTGGACTGGGCCGGATGGACGAGGGGACCCGCACATGCGCGACTGTTGTGACTCGGCCTTTGGGTGGGGTAGGCTGTGCAGGTATGGGTTTCACAAGCAGGTGCACGTGCACGTGCGTGTTAGTGTGTATGTGTGCATAGGTGTGTGCGTGTGGGTTTCCAGGCCCCAATGCCCCCAGCCCCTCAGCCCTTCTGTGAGTGAGCAGCCCACATTTCAGTCCAGGCTGTAGGACCGGCTCAGGCCCGCCGTGTGCCACGGTTGCAGGGTGCGAGAGCCCCACTGGGTGGGGCCAGAGAGGAAGGGCAGTGTGTGTGGGGTGTGGGGCTGAGCTCAGGGCCAGACAGTGCCCGCTGTGTCCCTGGTGCTGTCCTCATCGCCTGCCCCAGCCTGAGCACACTTGACACAGGGCCCCGGCCACCACTGTGCTGTCCGCTGCCTGCGGCTATGGTGGGGGGTCAGGGGCCTAGGGTACCTAAGCCGTGTGGTAGGTCATCCAGGGGTCCTGTGGAGACTTTAGGGACCCTTAGGGTGGGATGTCCAATGGGCCTGTGCATTGTAGAACCTGGACCAGCGCCCTGGGCTTGGGTCTTGGGAGTGGCTCAGTATCAAATTCAGGGCTGGGCGCTCGGCGTGTGTTCGTGACCTTGATTCCAAGGGCCTGGCTCAGGCGTGTACCGAGCAGAGGAGCCTGAGGGGGACGGCGTGCTGGGTCCCCATGCTGTGGCGTTGTCACTGCGAGCTGCACCCGGACGGAAGGGACTTACCCATAGTGCCGGCCTGGTCCTGCAGGATTTGGGGAATTTGAGACCCATGGCTGCTGTCGAAGCAGAGCCCAGTCAGGTGTGCTGCCAGGCTGAGTGCTGCGTCACCTCACGACGCAGCTGTCTTCGTGGAGCTCCTGGGGCTAAGGTCCCTATGCTTGGGGGTCAGGACAGAGTGAAGTTTGGGACCCAAGAGGGGACTCATTGTGACTCAGGTGTGGTCCTCCCCTGTGGGCTCAGGGGCACCCGGCTGCCTTTCCTCTCTGAGCCCCCGACCCCGGAGCCCCAGGCCTTGACTTGCGGCAGGCACCGCCCTGTGGCTTGTGCGCCTGCGTGGCCTGCCCAGCTCTGCGTCCCTCAGCACAGGGGACACGGAGGCACCTTGGCCTGGTGCCCAAAGTCTTTGTGCAGGATGCAGTGACCCCAGAGCCAGCCCTGAGGTGCGGCCCTGCCTCCAGGCCTCACTCAGATGAGTCCCTAAGGGCCCCTCAGGGTCCTGCCTGCAGGGTTGGGGCTGGGGGACCTGCCAGGCCTGAGGGTGTGCTTTGGGTCCAGCCCCACATCACTTTCCCCCAGGGCCCTTTCTGCTCCTGTCCCCTCCTGCTGCTGCTGCCGCCACCTTGGTAGTCCCTGCCTTCCAGGCAGTGCTTGCCTGCTCAGAGCTGGCACAGTGCTCATGCCCCCACGCCCTGGCTGGTGGCCTGAGGCGGAAGTGCGGGGGCCCCTAAGGGCACCTGCCCTGTGCAGCCCGGCCAGGACGGGGTTCATGAAGCGGCCACATGGGTGGCCATGGAGGGAGGCCAGCTGCACTCTGCGCCCCAGAGTTCTCACGGGGGTCACTACACGTGTGCAAGTCCTATCTCATGGGAAACCAAGGCAGAAAAGGCCAGGCCAGGAAGCTGTCCCCTTGTCCTGTCTGGGTCAGGCAACCCCCTGGAGGCCAAGCAGGACACAGAGACCTGGGTCCCCACCCTACTGACCAGGCACCAGTTGGTCCTGGTGTGGAGGCTGTGTGTACCAGTGGTTATGGTGCTGGCATGCTGGGCTGGAGGGTGGGATCCAGCACAAGTCCCAGGGGTCACCTTGGGCTGCACAGCCATCCATGGAGGTTGGATGGAGTAAGTGACCCATGCCTGTAGGGTCAGAGGTCAGAAGCACAGGGTTGGCCCTGGGGGCTGTGTTCCTCTGCCTGAGGACACCAGAGGCTGATTTCTGTGGCCACGTGTGGTGCTCGGGACCTCATGGCTAGAGGTGCCAGCCTCACCCTCCGCTTGACTCGCGCCTGCCCTGTGTCCCCGCCTGGGGACGGGGGAAGAGGGGGACTTAGTGGGACAGGAGCCGGCCTTGTCCTGGGACATCGGTGATCTTGTGAAAAGCAGCAAACCTTTCAGGCCTCTCAGCTGCCCTGAACAGTTGGGGTGAGCAGGGACCGGGAAGTTAGTTCTGGCCCTGCAGGGGAAAATTTCACCCGGTCTAGGGCCTGGGAGTGATTTTGAAGGCCACGGGCCCTCGCCATCTTGTGGGGGTGTTGGGTGCACCCCGCTGCGTGCGGCAACACGGGACAGCAGAGGACACCTCGGGCACACCCTGCCCACTGTGTCCTGCTCTTCTCTGATGCCGCCCACCCTCCCCCCGGCCCACCGCAGGAGATGGGACGCCCCGGGAGAGCAGTCCGTTCATTGGCCACGTGGACATGGAGCAGGACAGCTACTACGAGGGGAAGAACATGGCGCTCTTCGAGGTGATGCTGTCTTTAGACAGAGGGCCCAGGCTGTCCTGTGGGAGCCCCTGGTGTGACGAGGCGGCGGGAGCCGGGCCCTCCCACGCCACCTGGCTGGGGCTGCCCTCACCATCTTCTCCAGGCCTCTGGGGAGCCCTCGGCCCTTAGCCTGCCGCGCAGTGCCCAGGGCCCCCTCAGGCTGCCCTGTGACAGGTGCTGTCCCCAACAGGAGGAGATGGACAGCAACCCCATGGTGTCCTCCCTGCTGAACAAGCTGGCCACCTACACCAACCTGAGCCAGGGCGTGGTGGAGCACGAGGAGGACGAGGACAGCAGGCGACGGGAGGCCAAGGTGCTGTCCTGCGAGGGCCAGTTGCTTCTAGCCTCCGGATGGGGTGGCCCCCCTTTCCCTGGGCGGCGCCGTCCCCTCAAGTCTGTGCAGGTGCTAGGGTGTGGCCTGGCTTCCGGTGCTGAGGGCAGCAAGGTTCACCACGATGGGCCATGCCGGTGCTCTCTGTCCTCCACGAAGTCCTCAGGTCCTGGACAGGGGCCCGGGCAGTGCCAGCGAGATGGGAGGGAGGACGCCGCTCGCCGCCACCTTGGGTCCCAGGCCCCACCCTCTTGGCCCCTGGGTGCCCGCCTTGCCCTCAGCAGTAGGCCGAGAGAGGGTGCTGCTGCCTGGTTTTCTTGTTTCTGATTTTTGTTCCGCACCGGGAATTGAGCCCTTAGCCTTTTCACTGAGCTACATCCCAGCTCCTTTAATTTTTTATCTTGAGGCAGGGTCTCGCTGAGTCTCTGAGTTGCCCAGGCGGGGTCTGAATTTGTGATCCTCCTTCCTCAGCCTCCCAGCGTACTGGAGTTATAGGACTGTGCCCAGTTGCCCTGGTGCTTTTTGTGTGGTGGGCCCCACTTTCTCTGTGAGGAGGGACGTGTGATGGGGGAGAGGCCTGAGGGCTCGGGTGCAGGGAGGTGTCACTTTCCCCACACACCCCGCCCCCAGGCCTCCCTGGGGCCGCATCCTCGGCCCGCAGTGGTTTCTCCCCTCCTCAGTGGACCATGCTCAGGCTCCCGAGATGTGCACTCTGTTTGTGGCTGAGGCCGCTGGTGGGGGGCAGCGGGGCCACTGCGGCCCAGCCAGCTCTGGCTGCCTTCCTGATCCCGAGGGATGGGGCCTCCTGGTCCTGTCTCTGACGCAGAGCACCCCCGCCAGTCCTGGGGGGACACTGGGTGGAGCTCGAGGCAGTGGGTTTCTCACTTGAGTGCATTTCTCAGTGGCACCTGATTCAGGGCTGCCTCGTGGCCTGCAGGGCCTTTATCCCAGCCCTGCTCAGTGTCCGCCAGTCTGACCCTCCATTTTGTGCTGGAGCCAATGCTGGGGAATAAACAGTCCGCAGGGTCCTGGTAGGAACATTCCCGGGAGCCCTGACTGCTGGGGCCTGTGTGTAGCCGGTCGGAGGGTTTGTGTGCTGGCAGCACCCACCCCATGGTGCCCCAGCCCCATGTCACTTGGGGACCTGCTGTCCCAGACTGGATTTCAGTCCGCGGCCAGGGCCACTGCAGCACTTTCAGCAGGGCCCCATGCCACAGATGGGCAAACTCGGTGGAGGGAATTGGCTTGAACCACTTGGGCTGTGTCCCCAGGGTGGAAAGGTCAGGGGCTACCCCGTTGTGCCTGCCTCTGCCAGTGTGCTCCCTCTGGCCAGTGGGTGAGCTGGCAGCCTGTGCGTGGCCAGAGGCCCCCAGCCTGGGCCTGCCTGTCAGGTGGCCATGCCTCCGCTCTGGGGACCATCGACATTTTCAGTCTCCAGTGGAGACTGCAAGGTCTTTGTCCACCCGTGGCCTGCAGGGCGCAGATCCTGACCTCTGTGCAGACTGAGGGGTGGAGGGGTTGCCATGCTGCCCCCCTTCTGGACATCACTGCTGCCTGTCATCCTGGTGCTGTGAGTGGGGTGCCCGGGCCTGGCTGCCCTCTTGCTGGGCACTGGGCCTCAGCTGTGGGGCTCTGTACTCTTTCTGGCCAGGACTTAGTGGGGCTGTCCTGGGTGTGGTCCCTGAGGAGCCTTCTGTCCTTCTGTGTGGTAGTCTGTGCTTCCTCGTGGGGGGCTCTCTCAGCCTGGTCATGGGGATCGGTGGCCATCCCTGGGCCTGCCCAACACTGGGCTTTGTGATGTCCCAGCCTTACACCATGCCCAAGGTGAGAGGAGGGTGAGCTGGAATCACAGCTCCTGTTTAGGCAGGGAAAGGGCGCTGAGGAAGGCCTGGGTCAGGACTGAAGGCCAGGCCACACCCCGTGCGCAGAGCTGGCCCTGGACACAGCGCTCTCTTCCAGGCCCCGCGCATGGGCACCTTCATCGGCGTCTACCTGCCCTGCCTGCAGAACATCCTGGGTGTGATCCTCTTCCTGCGCCTGACGTGGATCGTGGGGGCCGCTGGTGTCCTGGAGTCCTTCCTCATCGTGTCCATGTGCTGCACCTGTGTGAGTGGCCACGGCCACTTGCTCCCTGAGGTCCCGGGGGTGGCGCATCCTTGCCCATGGGGGCCTGGAGTCTACTGCTCTGAGCCCTGGGACAACCCTGCAGCTCTGTCCCAAGGTGCTAGCATGCCAGGGAGACACGGGCTGCCCACTGACGTCTCACAGGGTGTGCTGAGCTATCACCAAAGCACAGGGCCACTTTCCGGCTCGGTGGGACATGTCCTGCAACCCTGTGCCCTGTGCCTGTCTCGGTGACCGGGGGTCTTCTCTCCATCTCGATGCCCCCAAACCCGCTGTCTCTGCCCTTACTCTCACGAGAAGAGCATAACATAGCTCTTTCCATCTCCCACTCGTCACCTGACTACCCATTGGGGCCCCCTGTGACCTGCTGAAGGCCATGGTGCCGTCCATCCCGTCTGGTCACTCACGGTGGCCAGTGGCATGTCTAGTGCCATGGGTGGGCTTTCCTGAAATGGTGGTAGCTGGAGATGGGCTCTGTCCCCTGGGGGAGTGGGCACAAGATGGCCTCTGTGCCCTGTGCAGGGTGACAGCTCCCTGGGGCGTTCCCGGGGAGTGGCCCCTGGGCAGAGTCAGCCTTCCAGGACCGGAGTCCTGAGTCGGGGTGTCCCGTGGGCTGGGACCTGGGGACCACTGGCCTGGTTGTTCCCAGGGCACCCCATGTCATCTCACACTGCCCCTCTTTGCAGACGCTGCTGACCGCCATCTCCATGAGTGCCATCGCCACCAACGGCGTGGTCCCAGGTGAGGCGCTGCTGCCCTGGGGTCGGTGCTGCGCCCAGCCCCGGGGCTGTGCGAAGCACGTGCAGGCACAGGTACCTCTGTGTCTCTCCGCACGGATGGAGGTTGCTGGTGGTGCAGCTGGGACCCCTTCCTTGTCCATGCCCATGTCCTCTGCACCCTGGGTGCTGTTCTTCATGACCGGGGCCCGCAGCGCTTCAGTCTTAATTCCCATGAGCTGTGGGTCTTTGATTAAACCCAGTCTTGCTGGGTGTGCAGTTGATGCTGAGGCCTTGGCTGCTGTTGGTGAGGGGTGGGGCGGGGCGGGCAGCCTGTGCCCCAGGGTCTCAGGTCTGGTCATCTGCGGCAGCTGAGTGCAGGGCCACAGCGGTGGGAGGCAGCGCCCAGCGGGGCGCACTCGGAGGGAGTGCAGGGCCTGTAACACGGCTGGAGCCTCAGCTGGGTTCCGTGCGCGTGCATCTCACTGGAAAGGTGAGGCAGAATGCGCTGTTCGAGTCAGGCGATGGTCTCGCAGGTGCTTTAGCTTGCAGCCGAGCCGGGGGAAACTGAGTCCCAGGACCCTGTGTATATAAACGAGGCAGGCCTCGTGTTGCTCCAAGGCCCTCCAGCACCAGCAGTGGGCCTGGGGAGGCTGCCCGCCTGTGCACCATGGCAGCCTTCCCTGACCCAGGTGTGGCTGCAGGCTCCGGGCTCTGTGTCACGGGCTGGAGGGACACAGCGCAGTCCCCAGACAGCCTGACTGCTCTGCCTCTGTGTGAGAGCTGCTAGCAGAACTGGCTGTCAGGGCTGGCTCTGCGGCTGCATCCTGGCTGTGGGCGTGCCCCGGCTTCGTGCCTTGTGCATGAGGACTGCCTGCTGGACGCCCCTCTCTGGGAAGCGGGGCCAGGGTCAGGGTCACGGGAGCCCCGGTACCTGCCACGTGGTGCCCTGTGGGTTACCAAGCCCCGCGCCGCCCACAGCCCTGCAGCTGTGTGAATGCGCCGTCCCTCCTGACCTGTGACTTTTCCATGTCCCCTGCAGCCGGGGGCTCCTACTACATGATCTCTCGGTCACTGGGGCCTGAGTTTGGGGGGGCCGTCGGCCTCTGCTTCTACCTGGGCACAACCTTCGCGGGGGCCATGTACATCCTTGGGACCATCGAGATCTTCCTGGTGAGTGCCCTCTCCCAGCGCCCTGCCCACAGGCTGCCCCCAGGTGCCCCCCATCCCTGCCCCTGCCCAGGCTCCCGAAGCCTTAGCCCCCGCCTCTGAGACCTCAGCATGTTCCTCACCGGCCTGTGCCATCTGGGAGGGCCAGAGGCGGGGGCTGTTGAGAGACAGAAACGGGCAGCGAGGCAGAGACGGAGACAGACCGGCTTTCCTGCCACCTCTCGCTCCCTCGCTCTGGTCACAGCTGGGCCCAGTGTGGCGGGTGGGACTGGACAGCAAGGTATTCGGTGTGCAGGACCCTGGGTCTGCTCGAGGAGGTCTTCATGCTCCTTGCTTCTGGGGCATGAGTGTGCCAGGAGGGCTGGGACCTGGGATCCCAGAGTCTGGGCGGCCGACCCTCCTGACACACCCCGGTCCCGCAGACCTACATCTCCCCAGGAGCGGCCCTCTTCCACGCAGAGGCAGCGGGCGGGGAGGCGGCCGCCATGCTGCACAACATGCGGGTGTACGGCACCTGCACGCTGGCCCTCATGGCAGTGGTGGTCTTCGTGGGCGTCAAGTACGTCAACAAGCTGGCCCTGGTCTTCCTGGCCTGTGTGGTGCTGTCCATCATGGCCATCTATGCTGGTGTCATCAAGACTGCCTTTGACCCGCC